>ML784141.1:27658-39779 GCA_009831015.1 Picea engelmannii | reverse complement strand
TTCTTCTACAGTTGTGGGAAGTCCAGTGGAGAAAAGGAATCATGCAGAGGATGGAAATAAATTTGTCTCACCAGTGCCATCATCCTTGATTTTCAAAGGACTAATTTCCAGGGTCCACATATTGATTAAGGTGGAAACAAATTATTTATCTTCATCTTCCACCTTTATCCTTTTTTGGGATTGTTTTCTCTTGGAGGCCTCTACCTTCCCAACTTTCTTCTTCCTCCTTGTATATATTTCTAGACTAGGCAACAGGCTCCTTGAAAATTTGTTGGGAGGACAAAACTTTCTCTCTATCCATGATCACAAATTCTTCCCAAGGCACTCTAATAGTTCGTCTTTCCATAGCATCACCATAGAGGTATTTATAGGCTCCCTCTTGTTGAAACTACCCCCCATAGTTCACTTTGAATTCCTTCTTTGTGTATCATATAAGGTTGTGTACAAGGGTAACTCCATTAGCTCAGAAGACTAATGCAACAAAGAATACAAAACAACCTATATCTTGGCCTCACGGGGTTATTGATATGAAGAGAAGAAAAATGAGAGTAAGGGGTACAAGATAAATTCAACAAGAGCCGAGGATAGATGAAAACATAGACAAGTTGTCGCTGAAATGAAATTGCTAGAATAGAGGAATCTGGGGTTTGTAAGGTATTAATCAATGTTAAAAAAAAATATGCTTTAGAGTGTTAGGATAGAATTTCCTATAGCAAGCGTGTTCATATTTAGGTTCAAAACACAAAATAATTGTAGAAATTCCAAGAAGGTAGGGTCTAAGGAAAGAAAAAATCTTGGAGATCCAAGCCTAAACCTACCACCTATCAAATATTCTTAAATAAGAAAAGAGATGACTTGTATATATGGTGAATGGTGGTTGAAGGAGAACAATTTTTCTCCAATTCAATCCCTTCTAGTACTTTTGAGGACAAAACTGTAGAAAAATTGGTGAAGACAAACTCTATGGGTGAAGCATAATAGCTAGGGTGACATCCTATAGCAATATTTAGGGGGAAAATGATGTAGCAACATGTATTTGGATGACTTAGGAGTGTTCTAGAGTCTATAAGAAATTCTTATGCACACACAGTCTTCTGAAGAAAATTGAGGGCAAAAACGAGGCAAATTTTGACAAGATATGGGGGATATCAAAGAAAAATAAATTTTATTGAGGTATATTATATAACTAACCTCTCAAATAACTCGTATAACTTATGTCAATTCTGTAAGAGGTATGCTCTTATATCTTAGCTCAAAACCAATTCCTGTAGCTCCCCTTTTTCACTTCTCCTATTTCATAATCGTTAGATTGCTTGTTGTTGCATGTTGGTGGTTTGAAGTATTGGCATTCTTTGCATGCAATAGTGATTTTGATTATGATATTAGGTGGTGAAGGCACCCTTCACTTCATTTCAAAAGTTGGTGCACATTTGATGTGACTTTTCTCATAAATGCCTCCTTTTTTTTACTATGAATTTCTGACCAAGTTCAACGACCTCTTTCTTGTGATCTCTTTGACAACTGAAGTTTCCACCTCAACCACTTAGTGACCACATCAGAAAACTCAGTGACCCCCCACACGTGTAGAGTCGAGGCTCGCCTCGCTGATGAAGGAAATTGGGTTTTGTTAACCATGCCTAATATTATGGGTTACAATTGACTAATTGAAATAAATGAGTTTTAGAAAGAGTGAGTGAGATACCTGCTATAGCTTACTTCATATGCATGCATGGAGTTTTTTGAAGGTGTTGATGAAGAATTACATACTTGTGGAGGGTCTCTTGTCCTTGTTTGATCAATGGAGTTGAAAATAGTGAGCTTCCCTATTTCCTGTATCTTCCTATAGGTTTATAGGGGATCGTATAGCACCTTGAATACTTAGACATAGTTGAATTGTTTGAAGAATCGGTTGAAGATGTGTAACATGGTCCTATATGTGCTCCTATACCTTTGAAACTCCAAAACTTTTAAACCGTGAGCTTGTAGGATGTTTCTTGTAGCTTCTTGAAGGAAGTTTCTTTGTTTCAATTTCCTATAGTTACTATGACGAGACTTCTTGCATCATTGCAATTTCCTGCTTCTTGTAGCTTCCTATCACTTCCTGTAGCTACATGCATAGTTTTGGATTTTTAGTGTTTTTAGATCATAGGAATGGATGGTAATGGTTGTTAATGGATGGGTTGATGATATGGAGTGAGTGGAGTTGAGAGATGCGGTGTTATGCATGAGGTATGTAGGTTTCATGGTTGCTAGGGTTAATTCATACATGATAGGTCTGATGGTTGAGATGTTTGGAGGAAGTGTTGAACCTAGAGTCTATTAATAATAGTGCCAATAGAGTAATACATGCATGTGCCTAAAGTGAATAGGAAGAAGATGGACAACAAAGTAGTCAAGTGCATATTTATTGGCTATTCATAAGTTTTAAGGGCTACAAGCTATGGATTCCATTTGATCATTGACATAGCTATAATTGGGATGTGATCTTCAAGAAGGATAAATCTCATCAAGATCAACACCAACAATCTATTCTAGAAGAAAATATACAACATTTGGTGATTCCATATGAGCATAGTTTTTAATATGAATCTAATGATCTTGACGAGAAAAGTAGATATCATAGGTGATAGATGTAGATATTCCAAAGGCATGAGGTGAAGTCTAGCTTCAGCTTGGCTCCCAACTAAATGAAAATACACATCAACACCAAATGAATATGTATAGCCTAGAAATGACCAATGAGAGACAAGGGGGGAAATTCAAGGAGCCTTTATGAATGAAATCATCCTAGAAAGTATGGCTATGAGTCACACATGATTTTACCTATATTTTTTTTATCTTTTATGGGTGATGAGCCAAGAGATTCCAAAGAGGCTCTTAAAGGAGATTACTTCTCATTGGAAGCAATCCATGGAGGTAGAAATTAAGGTCTTAGAACATAACCAAACATGGCATTTGCAATAGTTGCAAGGTAGTTGAATGCAAATGGTTTTTTAAGAAGATGTATAAGGAAATTGATTATGTCAAGTTATGCAATGCTTGTTTAGTAGCAGAGGGATACTCTTAATTTGAAGGTGTTGATTATGAAGAGGCTTTCTCCCAAGTAGCCAAAATGTCCTCTATGAGATTGTTGTTGGCAATTGTTACTACCTATGATTTGGAAGTGGATCAAATAGATGTGGTGCTGGCATTTCTTCACCATAAGGGTATTGAAAATGAAAACACTAATGGACTATTGTTGGCTCATGTGTTGAACCTATAGTCTATTAATAATAGTGCCAATAGAGTAATACATGCATGTGCCTAAGGTGAATAGGAAGAAGATGGACAATAAAGTATTCAAGTGCATATTTATTGGCTATTCATAAGGTTTAAGGGCTACAAGCTATGGATTCCATTTGAGCAATGACATAGCTATAATTGGGATGTGATCTTCAAGAAGGATAAATCTCGTCAAGATCAACACCAACAATCTATTCTACAAGAAAATATACAACATTTGGTGATTCTAAATGAGCATAGTTTTTAATATGAAGCTAATGATCTTGACGAGAAAAGTAGATATCATAGGTGCTAGATGTAGATATTCCAAAGGCATGAGGTGAAGTCTAGCTTCATCTTGGATTCCAACTAAATGAAAATACACATCAACACCAAATGAATATGTGTAGCCTAGAAATGACCAATGAGAGACTTGGGGAAAAATTCAAGGAGGGAAAAATAGATGTGGTGCTGGCATTTCTTCAAAATGAACTCAAAGAAGAAATATTCATGAGATTGTTGTTGTCCATTGTTACTACCTATGATTTGGAAGTGGATCAAATAGATGCAGTGCTGGCATTTCTTCACAATGAACTCAAAGAAGAAATATTCATGAAATGACATAAAGATTAAAACTCGGGATAGTATTGCACATGCTCTAATTAAAGCAAGGTCAATGAATGACAGGAAAGTCACTTTGATAATAAGGACAAAACGTTGTTGAAAGTGATTTTGAAATGGAAACTTGTTAAAATATGTCACATGTGATAGTCACTTTTTTTAACAACCCTTAAATCCTTGAAATATGTGAATGGGATTTCCTTGTTACAAAAAAGAGCATTGTTCTAATTTTACCAATATCATTCATAATTCTTTGTTATGAGGAATTTAACACATTGAGATGAAGGACCAGGTAAATACCTAAGACATTTGGAAACCATGGTAGTTATTCATAGCCAAAGCCTCACGCGACACCTTCCGAGCAGGTTGGGATAACCGTACCAAATTTAATTTCTTCTGCTCTGAACATGCGGCTCCACCAGCGGCTCCACCACTGGCATCTCTTGCCCTTTTTTTCGTTTTGTCAAGCAGAAATAAGAACTAAAATAGATATGAAAGGTAAATCGAGCCCCGGCGAATTAGATATTTTTGGGATGGTATAAAGAATAACCTTTCACTCTACTATGTATTTCTCATGAATGAACCAGACAAGTAACAAAGCTCTGATTTTAACCAAATTCATATATGGGCACTGGGCAGATCCCATACAATTTATACCAGGTGGGAGAGCCAAAAAGCTCTCAGAAATCCCCTTGTTCTTTGGAAATTGGGCAAAGGGAAGATTGTAGCTACCTAGTGCCCATACCACAAAATTTGGGCGAATTAAACCATAAACCCCAATTTTACCAAATGGCAGGGCGTAGAAGCTATCAAAAATTCCCATACTTCTAGAAATTTGGCTAATGGAAGATCGTCCCTCCAAATTTTAGGGGCGAAATATATATATTTTTTTCCTCTATCTCTCCTAAAAACACAGGCTAACCCTGTAAAATCCCCTAAAATAAATTATGGGCTAATGATATAAGTTTTAAAAAATCACTCTAATACAAAAAATTCGCCCAATAAAAAATTGGAGGCCCCTAAATTTCACCCATGAGCGAAATTTCACCCCTAAAATCATCTATGACCATAATATAATAAATAATGCCTAAAAGGTTAGTTGAAGGATAGGAGGTCCTATCACAAGCCGACCTATCACGTCCATGAATATCTAGTGGTATGACATTTCCATCATCTGGTCACCAAACCAGGGTAATGGATCTCTATTGCATGGTTGAGAGAAAGTGGGTCTCATCACGAGCCAACCTTCTCATTTCCACTAAGTTTTTGTGGGTGACATTGCCATTATCTAGTCACCACGCCAAGGTAGTGACCTTCAACCTCTCCTTAAAATTATGAAAGAATAAAATAATGGTAATTAATGGGCTTGGAAAAAATGAATTGCAGATGAAGGTACCACACAACCCTCTACAAAGGAACCTATGAATGAGACACTCTGACCCCTTATATGTCATGAGCCCTATTCCCATTAAGTCTTGACTCCAACCACTTCATCCACTTTACATGGATTAGAGAGGAATCTATTGGAAACTCTCCTTGACCTAGGGCAAGATCTACCCAATAGGACACCTCGTCAACCCTCCCATATTCAAGCTTGACAAGTCACATAGTGTCTTTGAGAAATTAATTGTTCGATATAGTGATATTTGATGAAAATGATTAGGTGGCTCATTTATTGATTGGATTCACTTATCATGATATTATGACTTGATATCCTTGGAGTGCATGCTCATTTGTCTTTGCAGGACCTAGTTGGTGGATAGTTTTGGGAGAAGAAGCCTAGCTTGGGCTTCCATGGGGATACAATGCCACATGTTGGATGCCATGGGTCCACATGCCAGATCACGGAGATGAAATATTGAATACAAAGAATATGATATGGAATACCTAGCCCATCCCTCACATGCCAAATGATTTTCCTAGGAGGGGAAAAACGTCTTCTTTTTTAGCTTGACATCATACTTGGGGGCTAGGGTTTGGTGGTGGTGTTGTCACACTTTCACACATGGATGTTTTGAGGAGGATGAGGCCTTGGCCATGAGGAGATTGCATATATGCTTGACATGTGGTCTTTGTAGGCCTACCATAGCTTCTCCAACACCAACGACTTGTCCCAAGTGGCAAAACATCCCCTAAAGGGGTGACGTTCATGTAAAATTAGGGTTTTATTTGTGCAAAAGTGAAACTTTAAATGAATTGTTTAATATTTTTTTTTAACCATGGGAACAACAACCTCCCAAGAGTATATCCAACAGCCCGCAAGCCAGATATACCAATAACTTGTGACTCAGCAGGGGCCGAGACATCCCGAGGCCCACCGAGTGAACCTCTATCCTAGGGGTCGTCTACCCTTCCAGCCTTGTCACAACGGGCCAATATGAGCATCCTTACCCCCCGCCGGTTTTGAACTTGTGACCTCCCTGGAGATAACACAAATTCTTAACCATTGGGCCCATTCAGGTGCTCTTAAATGAATTGTTTAATATTACTTTGTTAAAGGGGGGAATATTAGGGTTGTTGACCCCTAGTCTTGTGGTTTACCCCTTAATATATGGATAAGTCACCTTAGTGACATTCTGTATAAATAAGAGATCATAAGATCTCATTTGGACATAACTCTCCCTCTTGTGAGAGGACTTGGGTCTGAAATTTTCTCTACAATTGGTTATATTTGTCTCTTGTGCACTTGTTTATGGATAACTCTTGTGAATGGTTGATGGAGGAGTGAGGAGCTATCCTTGGAGGAATTCTTTTTATCTTTTATGGTGGATTATTTAGCAACTTTCTTGATTTTGGTATGGTATTTTACTCTTATGCTATCATTTTTTCAAGTCAAGGATTGTTGTGCTAGGAAATAAGTGGGAAGTAAAAGTATTTACACCCCCACTCTAGCCTCCATCATTTATTTCTTAAAATTCATTGATGTTGCAAGGGTTTGTTTGAGGAAGAGGATTTACAACCCTCATTCTCAAACCCTAACTAGAAATACTTTCCTTGGGAAGTAAGAGGATTTACACCCCCAAGGAAGTAGCATCTCTACTTCATTTATTTGACTCTATTAACCCAATAGTAAAGGCACTAGTCATCTATTTTTTGCACTGGAGATATAAACTCATTGCCTTGGGAAACATGAATTTTTGTCTTTTGAAATATCTCTTGCTTGAAGTTGGTTTGCTACAATGAGAGGATTCTTCCCCTAATAGGGCGTCCCGTCTCTCCAAATACCTTACTTTTTGTTACAAACCCTAACCTACAGCCACTAGGGCTGATCTAACCTAGACAGATGACTAATCCTAACTCATAAACTAGCCCTAGACTAACTCTTAAACTTGCTCATTTACTTTACTAACTAGGGCGCATATTTTGGGCCAAATGTTGGCATATTTTGATGGTGTAATTAGATGATATAAGTGATTGAAAGATACAGCCATAAGGCTGCAATTTTATTCAGAAAATACATGTTTACAACATCCATCTTCTCTTGCCCCTTAAGTGCCATTTTTTACCCTATATTCATTGCTAATTTTGATGTTGATTTTCTTAACTAGTTTAGATCTTTGTAAGATGATTTTAGATGCTTTATTTTATGATATAAATTGTCATCTACTGCTGAAAATTAGGGACATCAATATTAACTTTCTGATCCATACTATCATATATCATTGCAAGTTAGATTTTCTTGTGTCTCAGGAAGGTACAATCATTCAGAGAAGTACTATACCTTTGGGGAAATAATCACTTGAATTACAAGGCATTTCTTCCCACATTTCACTCCATTTAGATTTTACCTCAAGAAGTCTCCACTTAGATATCTATCCATCCCCATCTCATTCCCCCTAGGGTCACTGGGATCGCCCCCCTAGAGTGACCTAGTCACCCTTGAAGTGTGAGACCTACATCTAGGTGACATTAGGTGTAGGATTCCCAAGTTGTAGAACTTTGTTTTTGTGGTTAGGTCAGGATTTGCCCAACCTACAACTTGTGCTATAACAATATTGTTCACTAAATGGGGCATCGATTTCACCACATGTAAATCTCCTTCTGTCACCAGTCATAATTACATTATTGTGGTCGTTGATTATTTCACAAAGTGGGAAGAATCCATGCCTACCTTTTCTAACGACACCAAGACTGTCACCTTGTTCGTATTAAATCATATCATCACACGTTTTGTGTTCCTAAATCCATTGTGACCAACCATGGATCACATTTCTACAATATCATGATGACGAAATTATCTACTCTACTGCATTTTGACCAAGAACACTCATCTCCCTATTACCCTCAAGAAAATGGTCAAGTCGAGTCCATCAATAAGTTACTCAAAACAATGCTCCAAAGAATGATTGGAAAACATAAAACCAATTGGCATTGAATGTTACTCCTGGCCTTATGGGCATATCATACCTCTACCAAAACTGCCACCAACTTCACACCATTCCAACTTATTTATGGCTTGGAGGTACTTTTACTCATCGAATGTGAAATTCCTTCCCTCAAAATCTAGTTGTTGAACTCCTTCCTAACACTTCTGCTGAAGAAGAACATATCCTATATTTATCCCACTTTGATGAACGGTGTCGCGAATCCATCATGGCCGATGAGTCTTACCAAAAGTGCGTCAAACACCAATACGATAAAAAAATAAGCCCTTGAACCTTCTCGGAAGGCGAATTAGTTTTGGTCTACAACCAAGACCATGACAATTTAGGTACGGGTAAGTTGGAACTCTTATGGAATGGCCCCTATATAATTAAAAGAGTTCTGAAAAAGAGGAACCTATGATCTAACAAACTATCAAGGCATTTTTTTATCAAATCCCTGCAACATGCTCTATTTGAAAAAGTACTATGCATAAGCCTTGCGCTATCTAGTGATTTTGTACCATATGTATTATGGTGTTCTATGATTGATTTTATTTTCCCCTTAGTGTGGCATTCTTTTTTAATCTGCTTTTCATGCCTAATTATTTAGTTGTAGATGTCATCGTTTCCCTCACCCTGTATTGGATATGCAGATGGAGCTAGTCGCACCTCTCGGAATATCGCTTTCGTTGGCTGGGTAATCATTTCACCCACCAATGACATAGTAAGATATGGGGGCATATATCTTGGCATTGCAACAAATAATGTTGCGGAATATAGTGTCATCATTAAACTTTGGATCGAAGCATCCGCTTTGGGCATACGCCACTTGATAGTGTGCCTAGATTCTGAGCCCATCGTTTCACAAATTAACTTGACTTATTCTATTCAAAATCCTATCCTTTTTCATAAATATTTGAGGGTATGAGTCTTGAAACAATTATTTCATTTTATCTCTTATGAACATAATATACCAAGACAATTCAATTCTTTAGTTGACTCACTAGCAAATTTCGTTTTGAATTGGTATCTACTTCATTAAAAAAAACCACATTCAACATTCATTGTGTAAATCACTATACACATCATCAATCACATATACATAAGCAGAAATAACAAATCCATATGTCCAGACACACACACACACATAGATAAAGTGTGTTAAAAAAACATCCAAAACAAGTATAACATAACAAAATTGGGCTATACACCCATACATCCGCAAAACAAATATGCATCAAAGTCCATCAAACTAAAAATCACTAATCTTCACGAGGGGCCCTATAGTCATTATAGCATATCACATCTCTCCCGACCTTCCGCGGAAGGTGCTTGAATCGATTCCCCACACCGACCACATTCATTTGCATACATAGAGGTATGTCATCCATGTGTGGCACTGGAATCCCAATAGTCAAGCGCTCGAGATTTTCCTCGAGATCCTATGATAGCTCTGCATCGGCCCCTCTACTTTATTGTTCTCTTCCAACACCTAGTTTCTCTCCTCGCCTATACAAAGGCAACATGCCCACTGAACCATGGGTGATTTTAAGAATGGAAATTTATACTAAAATGTAGAAACATGTACTAATATTACTAGTCCTTAATATGCAAAATGTAAAATGTGTGGTGATAGTTTTGTAAAAATATTCAATTTTTCTAAGGATATTATATAGTTTCTATAAACTTTTGGCAATTTTTAAGGTTAAATAATTTTATTCTATAGAATTTGGGCAAATCCTTTTTAGAAAAAATGGAAATTGACGAATCGTTTTTTGGGAAAAAACAATGAAAATTAGCCCATTTGCGAAATTTAGCCCCTAAAATCATCTATGTACCGAATGTACTAGTGCACAATATACACATAAAAAACTATTTGTTATGTTACACACAAAAATATTTATATATAAAAAAATCACAAAAACATCAAAAATACCAAAAATACTGCAAATTTATCTTTCTTACCAAGCTCATCGTTGAAACTTTCCCCCTCGAGGAGAACCATATCAATATCGTCACGATATTCGACTCCATGATATGCGTAATAATCCACCACCACTATCTGTCGATCCCACCATCAAAAAATTTCACATCAAACTAAAATTGTGTTCCTCCCCACCCCCCCTCGAGTCAAGACAAAATATCTATCCATTTCTTCATCATTGGATCCCTATCCCCAGCCTCTAGCACTACATTCCATGGACATGATGTGGGAACCCGCTCAAAGAATAAATATAACAATATGGATCCATAACTATAAAAAAATTGTCCTACCAACCAACATTTGGTTAGTTTCTCCTTCATATTTGCTAGAACTATTGCACACAAATTGTACACCATAGGAGATAAACACATCACTGCATAATCGACTTGGATCCTTGAATCCAAGTGAGGCCTAGTACTCCATGTCACCCATGTAATTGTGAACAAGATAGTGCGTAAGTTAAGGTCCATCACCTGAATGATCGACATCTTATTGCTACTCTTCTACGTCCCAGGGTGACAATAACGTGCAACATAATCATCTACTCTCTCTGCAACTCCTCTTTTTCCACCCACCAACACCGCTATCGCACCATGATGGGACAATCTCGTTAGGATCCATATTTAATGTCAATATTTGATCCCATACAATGAAGTGTTTTTTTTTTGGATCCCACATATTCACCAAAGTCTGTAGCATAGCTAGTTGGGCCTACATGTTTTGACACAAGAAAAATTTCAACAACCCACAGTTCCGCAAAGCATCAAGAGTGGGAGGATCATCCATAGAAGCTGTTATGAGCATAAATATATATATAAAGTAAATATTAATAAGATAATTATTAAATAATAATTATTAATAATGAAAGGACATGTCTATTGGTAAAGTGCACCCCTGCATGGATATATAAGCAAGCCCCCAATGTTCATTGTAATCATCATTATTCATTCATATATATTTTATTACTCAATATATTATTTGTCTGTATGGATTATAACCTATTGTCCTATTTACATTGGAAGTTTATGTAATTGAACCAGTTGGTTCATCACAGTGGTATCAGAGCTTTGTTTTGATCCTGCACGAACCTTTGGTCAAAAA
This sequence comes from Picea engelmannii, assembly GCA_009831015.1. NCBI lineage: Eukaryota > Viridiplantae > Streptophyta > Pinopsida > Pinales > Pinaceae > Picea > Picea engelmannii. The sequence goes on along the minus strand of ML784141.1, from coordinate 28,448 downwards.
TAAAAAATAAAAAATAAAATTTTATTATGAGCTAAACACGAGTGTTGAAGTTAGGGGACAGGTTTAATAAATCAGTTCGTTGTACGCGTGGCTGTACAAACCAACGTTTTTTAAAGACTGCAATTGTTTTTAAAGTAATTAGTAGGTGTGGAATAAACGAAGAAGGGACACTCACATAAACATAAATATGAAATATAGCCTAGTGGGAACGCCGCCAATTTGAATCACAAGTCGCAACTTCTAATTGAATTCGTGTGGATATTTAATAAAGTGGACAATACAAACACGTTGTTTATTTAATAAAGTATAAAAGACCGAAAAAGTGGTTGTGTATTAGATAAATTAAAGCATATTTGAAGTATAAATGAGACTTCCCATATTTGAAGTCTCATATATTAAACTTTATAAATGAGACTTCCCAGGTTGAAGTTTATTAAAATTTAAGTTCCCATTCAGAGTTATATAAAGAAAAAGGCCAATTCGAAGTTAAGAAAGGATTATTTAAAGTTATAAAAAAGTGGGGGTTGATTCGAAATTAGAAGAAGATTATTCGAAGTGTATTTAATATCTATTTCTATTTCTAAATTGATGTATTAAAAAGTGGGAAAGTGAATACATTATCATATTTTAAAAATCAGCTATATAACTTTTAAGGAAAAGAATAAAAAAGAAAAAAAAATGAAAAGTGAATATATTATTAAGATAAATTTTAAGGAAAAGATTAAAAATGAAAAAAAGTGACTAAGTGAATATATTATTATATTTTAAAAATCAGTTATATAATTTTAAG
>ML784140.1:302074-312636 GCA_009831015.1 Picea engelmannii | reverse complement strand
AAATGACACACTTCTCCTTTTGCACATGTACCCTACTTTTGTTGTGCACTCTAATAATAGAGGTAGCTTTCTTTCTTGTGTACCTTTAGACAAAAGTTGTTAGATCATATCTAACAATACCTTCTTCTTGCACTTAGATATGACTCATCCACTTCATGAGTCATACCTCATCTTATGACATCCTTTGCAAGTGATTTACTCTCTATAGAAACTGACTATTAATATTCCTCTTCTCTTCTTTAGACTTTTATCAACCTTGCATCACCTACCTTGCATCCCTGCACTTTCCTTTGTATCTCTTTGATGCTTCAGCTGTCTGTAAAATATTGAATTTCTTCCCTTTCCAAGGGACCCAAGGATTAATTCAGAAAAAAACCACACAATTCTCATTGCTGGAATCATATCCTCTTGCTAGCAATCCTTCACACAACACTCCCCGCTAGAGTTATCCTTTGCTTATTAATCAATGCCTTGTTAATAATCTCAACCTATTTTTACTTTTCCAAACTACTAAACTTAACTTTTCCCCTACACTTATGCATAGGCACTATAATGTGTTTGAGTACTCTTCCTTACCTAGAAATCACCTCTGGCACTTAGCTTTATTAGCTGGGAATGTTTCTCCAAATTTTGGCATTATTTGGGAAAATCCTTATATCAAGTAGCTACATGGTTCATGGAATCCAATTTCACTTTGTCCTGCAACTTTATGGAGAAATTAAATTCTCCCCATGATAACTTATACCTTCTATCACGATGTTGTATTTATTACCTTTCCAATGACCATACTCATGCTTCAATCTGTTTTACGAGCCAAAAGTTATGGTTTCCTGAAATTCCCATTCTACTCAATGGTGTCCTTCAAGTTCACCAGAGAGGTTTCTACTGACTCCTTGAGAATTATTTGGATTGAAACTAAACTATGAGTTGATATATATATTCTACTATCTAATATCTTTTCAGTGACTACTTTCTTGCTCCATTCTAAGTACTGAGTGGAAAATTACAACATTCACATGTTGCAATTTTCACTTTCTTACTGTTATAGAATTACTTTATCAATTTTTGAGAAAATCTGAGTGCCCAATTTAAAATTATGGGTGGATATATGTCTTCTCCTCCTCAATACCTTTTCAATGACAATTTTTTTTCTCAAATCTGAGCTCCTAGCTAAAATATACGGTCCGAAGAAGTTTGGGATGTTTTACCCAAATCATCCTCATATATTGCAGGTGTCTTATTTATCTTCCTGCGCATTTTTACGTACCCATATCCTGAATATGGATCCATGCATGTGTTCTATGGTTCACAATATTTCCATAAACTACTCTTGTGCCACAAATGGACTTCTAAGAAAGGAGTTATTCCCTCTAGAATTAATCCGGTGCTGAATTTTTACCCTTACTATTTTGGATGTAACTTTCTCATACGAGCTTTGTTTTGTGAACACAATAGCTCGTTGGAAAGCTCTCCTTGAGCTACTTTATTTGAGCTGCATAGATACTATATGTCTTCATGCACTCTATTCTCGTTGGTTTTGAGTGGCTAAAAACGTCATTTAGGGCCTCAAAAATTCCCTGCAAGTTAATGACCTTTAAAAATATGAAAATTTCATATTAAACTGACTGTTTTACTGCTATTAAATCCTTTTAAATCTAATTCATTGATCTTAATTCAAGTGAAATATGATTCGTTGATATGAATCTATCGGTCATCAATGATTAGCATTCTCCTTTGGGCGTGCACAACACTTTTCCCAAACTATCAACCATCGGCCCATTTCCTTGATAATTGATCCGCACACAATGCTAAACTAGCAGACCCGGCCATCAATCATTGAAAATTTCCATTGGTGAATGGAACTCCCCACTAATTCATCCTACACCTGACCATCAACCCATCGGTCATCGGTCATTTCCCTTGGTAACCACTTGAAACACTTCACTAACCATTCGACCCGACCATCGATTCATCGGTCGTCGGCGATCCCTATTGACTATCGAAAACACTTCCTCATTTTGGCCAACCCAGCCATCATCCATCCCTATTGGCTGACATGGAAATTGTTGATGTGGCATGACACATGGATGTTGACATGGCATGACACGTCATCCTGATGTGTCAAATTAGCTGATGTGGCATGACACATGGATGTTGATGTGGCATGGCATATGGATGATGACATCATCATCCTATTTTATTTCATCAAAAATTGGAGACTTCTCTTGGAATACTTAAAGCAATCTGATGTTCAATCATCAAACATCAACTTTTGGTGATTTAGCTTGGACAAATGAAAACTCTTGTCAAATTCTGTCGATCCTCGATCGTCGTTCATCGACGATTGGCGATCCCCTTTGGACACATGAAAGCTTCGTCAAATTCTGTCGATCCCCAACCATCGGTCATCAACAAGTTTTGTTGGTGAACTTTAATACCTGAAAATTTTGGCCAAAATCTGTTAATCCTTGACCATTAGACGTTGGCGATTGGAGACTCCTTTTGGCTGAACCCGAATCTTCTCCCAACCCATCTATTCGACCATCGACCATCGACGAATTCTGTTGGTGAACTTCAACACTTAGAATTTTCTCATCAAAATCCAGGTGAATCTAGGTCGTCAATCTCCTTCAACTTCCAACCATTGAAATTGAATCTCAGTCATTGATCTGTTCAACCTTATAAACGAAAAAAAACATTACAAATTTTTTAATTTATAAAAGTTAATCTCGATCTTTGATCTCGCAATCAAACACGATATTGGCCATTGATTTACCAAACTTCTTGTAACTCTACAATGGCCATAAAAATCATATTTTGACCTTCCAGGTCAAATTTAACTATGCAACTCTACAGATATACTCCATTAATCTATTCTTTGATGGTTGTGAGGCAAACCCAACCTAAATTTTGCTCACAAATTTGGGGATTTCACCTTGATTTCCTCTCGATTTTCTCCCAAATCCGCACAGAACAAAGTCTATAACAACAAATTTCACTAATTATCTCTAGTTCTTGGCCCATATGGGTCCAGTATTGAACCAGTAGCTCTAGTACCACTTTGTAATGTACCCAACACCCAACTCAACAATGTTACAGAAATAATACACATTAAAACATAAGGTTTTCTGCTTATTAATTTTTTGTAACTTGCCAGCTACATATCACACACAAATTTAACCATGTTCACTAATGCCAGAGTTCTAAATGCATCTAACAACATATATTAAAACATGAATGCAAATGCTCAAGGAAACAGTAAACAAACAACATTCATATAAACCATTTACAAAGTAGAATATCATAATAAACACAACAGAGAACTTATATGTTAATCGCTGACCCACTAGATGCATACGAAGGATGAACCTCCCATCCATAGGAATTGTTATTCATTTTCTCTCAACATCAAACCACCCTCGACCTGAGGCTCTAAGTCCATAAGGAGAAATATCCCTCTGGGTATCCACTCTCCACACATAGAATCCCCAAAATCTAGGTTCCTCTCTATTCCCCATAGCATGCACAACCCAAGGAATGGGATCCCCCTTCACTGCACCCAGTCCCTCGAGCCTTCCCACTTCCCCCCAGGCCTCCAATTCATCTAATTTATCAAGGATATTCCCATCTACTTCAAGAGTGCTCACGATATCCCTCACAAGGATCTTGATTCATTCTCTCAATATAAAAATGATTCGCGGGCATACAACCCAATTTACAGGCACACAGACTTCTTTCTCCACATAAAACATATCCCAACAATGGCTTCCTTCAAGCCCAACATGACTGGTTCTCTTCCCAGCACTCATCTCCTCTCTTATTGTCCAAAATCTACAAATAAAACCATCCTCCAAGGAAAAACCTGACTGTCCAAAAACTAACCCCCTTGGCCATGCAAATTTTCTCCCTTGTTTTCTTGCTTGAATTGACTTACACTCTTCCCCAAGCTAATTTTACTCAGCCCATACTCTCCAATAACTATGGGATGTGACCACGCACACCCACCATATTACATGAGTTAAATGATTGGTTTTGGGAACACTCAACAACAATTTAGAAGGTTATACAAATAGATAATAATTTAGGAATGTGGGTTGCATTAATACCCATGAATAATTCCCCCTTGTACCCCCTCTCTCTTACAGAATCATAGCCCCACATCGTTCTTCATCCATTTTGTATCGCAGCCAACGATTACCAATTGACTAATTATTTCAATGCACATAATATACCATTTGGCCCTCGGCCATATTAAATCAATACGGGATCTTTTCCCCAACACATCGGCTCACCATCCTAAATCACATTTATACAATTACATTCTAATTCATGGGGATTAAAACTGGGGATGTTATAGCACCAGATTTAATCGCTTGATCTTCGTCGACTCAACCATAGCAGTTTGTGTCTTTTTCGTCGATGAATAGTAGCAGTTAGCACCATCCTCGTTGATCCATAATGGAAGAGTTCCTTTGATGATCTTCGTTTCACACTAGAGGAGTTCCCACAAACTTTTCCAGAAGCAAAGCAACAATTCCCACAAACTTCTCTGAAACAAGGACAAGACCCTACAAAACTGCCTTTCGTATTTTGGCCATAACGTTTGACTCAGATGCCCGTTTTGCGTGTTCCTTATATTGTTGGAAAGGTATTTCTGATATATACGACATACCTAATAAATTATTTGAAAAATTCCTCACTAATTATCTAATTTTTTTAGGATTATGATCTGGCACTTTATCAATATCCCCGAAGAACACGACACCTCAATCATGAGCAGAGGAACCAGGAACCGAATTCAGGGAAGCTTATACGAATTTTTTATTAATTAATGTTTCAATTCTATTGGTTCAAGCTTGGTTTTAATAGTTTATTTTGAGGTTACACTGAGGTCAATCATATGTTGCATGTTGAATGGTGCCAGGTACCAATGCCAAAGGGAGATCGCACTCAACTTCCTCGCAATGGGATCTACAACCAAGGACGATAGAAAAACAACAACAACAATTGTTATAGTAGCATAAAGAAATGAAGGGAATCAAATTCAAATGACTAAAGAGGGATTCAGAACCCTATGATGATCAAATCTCCCATTTTCCTTGAGTCAATCATTATGGTGGGTGAGGTGCAATATAGCCGAAATCTATGATGACCCACTAGCGCTAAAAGACAAATTTGAAATGTAATCATTGTCATTGTTCTCTCATCATTACGAAAGGGATAAGGACAAAATTTTGTAAATGAAAGGTCATGGGGGGAAGGCAGAAGGACAAGAGTCATGTTGAACTTAAATAAATACGAGGATTGTATCCGAGAAAAGGGAATTTTTCCTCTTCAAGCATTGTAATATTCACTAACTATTTCTTGAAAGACTATTGTGTTAACTAAAATTGAGAAGCCCTCCTTGGAGCTTTGATGTACACAAAATTTTAATGAGGAGAAGTCAATTTTCCCAAGCTATTTTTTGAAGAGTTTTGATTCTCATGTTGGATGTATTATGGACTATTTCTTTGCGTTTTTCTCAGATCTCGAGTTGTGTAAGGATGTACTTCTTATTGCAAACTAATCTTGTGTAATATGGTTGCATTCTTATTTATGTTCTTTGGAGAATGTTTTTCTAAATTAGTGGGTGTAGAATTGTAAATGATTGTATAAATGCTAGACTATTTTGTATTTGCAGTTGTTTATTCATATTCTTGATTTTTCTTTGTGTGAACTATTTATTGGATCCTTAACATGAGCATGGTTGGTTCTATGTTTTCGTTTTGGTTGCCTTAGTTTCATCTGGATGCATGCAACTTAGATTAGCCACATCTCATTCTTTAGCTTAGGAAACCTTTATTGGTGGATCAGGCCACAATCAGTAAAACCACAACCAAAAATGGTTGTCAGGCTAGAATCTGGATGGGTTCCCTATTCCAAACGGTGAGAGGTTTGATTGGAAATTCTTGTCAGGGGTAACCCATGTTGTTGACAAAGAGTGATTTTTCTCATGTCAACATCCCCACAATATGCAATATATACATTTTGCAACTCTTCAAAAAGCACTTCTATATTTTCATTGCTAATAGTACCCTTACTCATATAGGCCTATGGATACCTAGGTTGATCTCATGTTCCTTGCATCATCAATACAATTAATGCTCTTTCCATAGTATTCAACTTTGAATCCATGTAATTATAGTCAATCCATGCTAATTAGCACATCATAAGACCTAAGTGGCAATATATTTAGGTCGGCATGGGTGAAGACTTCATTTATTTTCAAGGAAAATTAACACACCTCTTCATGCTTACTCTTCTTAAGACTACATATTACAATTGAATAAGGGAACACACAACTATGACTATCCCTTAGCTAAATAAAAATGGAAAATTTGATTTTAGATTTTACATGGAATCTCTACCATGGTACATCAGTGATCTTCTTATTAATCGTCCTTAGCTATATAAATCTTAGGTACATAATCCATGTTGCCCATTGTAGTTTTGTCTTACACATTCTTGACCATTTTATCTTTTGTGTGCCTTTGTGGACAATCTCGATTATAATGCCATTTACTTGATACAAAACAATAAACAAGGGAAATAATTGCAAAACAGCTAATCTCTACCTCATTGAAAATTTTGAATTATTGAATCCCAAAGGTAGCCTACAAGTGTCATTGCTCCCACATAAAAATTAAAAGTTTTTCATGGCTTATACATTTTGACAATATTATGCTTGTTCCACATATTATAGCATTTTACTATATTAATGTAACGCATGATCTACCCATACCCAAATATAAATCAAATGTGTAATTTAGTTTGTATAACTATTATTATTTATATTTTAAAAATATATTTTTAAAGCTAAAACATTAAAAATATACAATAACATTGTATATATAAACTAGCATTCAAGGTGACTTATGTCACTCTCTACCATTGCACAAATAAATTACAAAATAAAAAACACACAAATAGTTATAAAAATAAGATAGACAAAAACACACAAATAGTTATAAAAGATTTAAATAAAACTACTTTATCAACCCCATAATAAACTTAATATATAAAAACATTGATATTTTACATAATCACAAGAAATATTAGTGTTAGCTAACCACTCTCATATATTTAAAAATCACATTTGTTTATAAAATGCAATATAGTAACAGGAATATTTGTCACCAGAGTTGTGAAAACTCACTATGATTGATTTATTAGCTAGTGTTTAATATTAATAAATTAAAATGAAAATCATACTTAAAAATTAATAAATTAATCATTAAATATATATATAAATTGATAATAAAAAATCTATATTATAACTATATAAAATAATATAAAAATTTGAAATTAAAAAACAATAGAAACAATTCAATGCGGCCTTTAGAAATGTTAATATATAAACTATACTAAAAATATGCTCAATTTCTTGTGAATCTCTTATTTTTTTATAAGCTAAACACTAGAATGTAATGAGGTTTTTGCCACCTTCGAATAATGTAATATTTTTTTTTAAATAATATATACGAATCAAGAAATCAATGCGTTCAGATCACTATATACCAAATATTTAAGATCCATATTTGAAGCTTTAAATTATATTATGCCTACTATATTTGAGGCCTTGTAACTACATACACAAATTACATCATACACTACTTGTAAGGACGGGGTATTCTGGCCTGTTATACTATTTTTAATTTTATTAAGTAAATGTGAGTTTCAATGTTGTATATTAATATTTATTTATCAACAATGTTCTTATAGTAGGTCATTTGAGAGACCAAGTTTTATTATTCAAATCCTAAAATTAGATAGTTGAGAAAAGTTAATCAATAATAATAAGAGGAATGAAATGAAAGGTATTACATGGAATCACGAATGATGTAAGAAAATTAAGGGTGATATGGCATTTAAATGGAAAAAAAAAAAAAACATAGATAAAAGGCTTACTAATGAAAATATCGGTCTGTATTTCTTGTCGCTTATTTACCTGCTTTTGATTGAGTGGATGAGTTTCCTAGCACTCAGATTATACAGACTTAACCGCTCAAATCTGTAGATCCAACAATTTCTCGCAAGATTTTGGAAAAAATTAAACGAATAATATTCCCAGAGAAAAGACAAAACATAGAACGTTTAGACTAGGATGGAGAGATGTGGCAACTCCATCTATGCCCTTTCTTCATATTTATTGGTTCATCAAACAACTAAGCATGTTTATTTAATGTGAATCTGCCACTCAATATGAACTCTATACACCTGTTTTCTTGTTCATTTAATCTAATGTGAACGTAGATACATGTTAATAAGTATTCTTACAAATTACTTTTTGGAGCTAGGTTGTCTATATGACATGTATATTGTTATATTTGTAGGCATCGTGTGAAGATTCATAAATGCATACAAAATAAATCTATCTATGGATGTTGTTGACTATTAGTTTCAACAAACTCTGAATCCTACCTCCTTTAGTTCCCACATCTGATATGCAGTTTGAATGGTGAAACTTGAAAGTGAGAGTGAAAGATGATCATCTTCTTTTGGCACCATTGTTGGAGGTAAGCTTTATTTAATCATGTTTATGTAAAGTCATTACCTCCCTAAAAATCAAATGACTTCTTGTTTTTAACTTTTTTTTTTTATTTTCATTTAATTTAAATTTTATGTCAATAGTATTATCTACATTGAGCATTTCACCATGTCAATCCACACCGCATTAAATTATTCTACATATTTTCCCTCTAAGAAAATTTTGTGGAACCATTCATTGTCTCTCGAGGACTGAAACAAGACAATCTGCTTTTTTTTTAAAGCTAGTCATGTTCAAATCATGAACTATCAAATAGATCATGCTCTTTCAATGACTCATTGTGGCAAAAAAAATTGTTGCAATATTATTGTTGTCAGTGGTATAATTGCACCCACCACATATGTATGAGTCTCTTACTATTTCATTATTCAAATAATATGTAATGAAATGAGGAGAGTTAGAGACAAATACTTTTGTAGGGATGGAGAAGCTTACCTTGTGAGGAATCAGAAAACCTAAGAAGAGATTCCACAACATAAAGAAGGGGGAAGAAGCGATAGCACCAACGTTGTGATTCAGAGTGATTGCCACGTTCATCATTCTGATGAACGTGAAATACAAGAGTGTGAAATACATGAAGAGGATAATACTAATAATAAAAGTGATTTTTGAAAATATTAATACTAATAATTAAATTGATTTCCAATGCCACGTGTCTAGCATGCATGTTATAGCCTTAATTTCCACCCTATAGGCCAGAGAGGAGGCCATCATAGGATAGAGGCCAGAATAAATCTTTTGCCTAATGTTTGAACCATTTTAGAGCCCTTTTTGGCATCCTTGCGGGACACCTAGTAGACAACAAGTGAGGCCCTCACTTGACACTAGTGTTCAACAAGCGAGGCACTATCAAAATTCTATAATCGGGGAGTTACGAGGTGACAGGTGAGGGATGAGTTGGATATTCATGGAAAAGGCCTAGGAACTCACATCATTCGAGTTTCTAGTGGCCTCTAGAAGATCTAAAAACCTTTCCCAAGCATCCTCCAAGAGCTATATAATAAAGGCAAGCCTTGGGAAAGAGGGAGAAAGGATTGAATAGCATTGTTATGTTGTCCAAATGCAAAGGTATCCATCATCACAACGAGAAGTCAATGATCCTATCCTGACCAAGGAGTTGCAAGGAGAGGCAAGGAGCAAGGAGGTTAAAGGAGGATGCATCTTCATCAAGTTGAGGTATGAATTGATATGTATTCTCTATATTTTAATAGATCATTTGGTTTTCCTCTATTTTATTCATGTCTTTCTCATAAATGAATTGTATTTGATTACATAAATGGTTAATCAAGATAGATCTGAAATATTTTGATTATTCCTAAAACTAGAGAGCAAAAGGGTTGGTAGTAGTTATTACTTGTGTGCAGGAAGCAGGCGATTGGAGCTGGAGATGGAGTTGCAGATCTACACCAGCCAAGACATACAAGAACAACCACCAAACAAAGGTATTCCTATCTACCCATATTATGTGTAAAAGGAATTGCTTTCCTTCTAGATGTAGGAGAAACATAAGAAATCTAGCCCATTTCTATCTAGGATTGTTAGGCTAATCCTAAGGAGATCTTGTTGATAATTCAGTGAGATCCCTGTGAGAAATATTCCCATAACATTGCACACATTATTTAAGAATATGTCCAACGTGCAATAGGTTGCAAGGTAGCATTCGATTCATTTCAATCCCTGGTAAATAGTGTAAAAAAAAAAAAAAAAAAAAGATAGAAATGACACCTTGTACATTGTTGTCTCCACTTCCGTTGTTTCTTCTGCTTCAGAGAAATGCAACCTATTTTCTTACTTATTTTGAAGGGGCGTGTACTATAAATCGACACTTAAAATGAAAGTATGGTGGGGGTCTTCTTCACTCACTGAAGACCTCATTGTCCCAACTTGGAGAATTTTTGGTCGACCTATGACGAAGTATTGGGATGAAGTTTTGGTAGACCTGCAGCGAATTATTGGGATGATTGTGGATAACAAA
>ML784140.1:280468-295616 GCA_009831015.1 Picea engelmannii | reverse complement strand
ACTTCAAGATTCATTACCACACATTGCCAAGATTACAAGATTACCTACAGTCGACGCACAGCTAGAGGAGTACTTGGACAACAAGGTGCATGAGAAGGAAATCGTTGAGATGGTAAAGGAACAATTTGGCACGAATAGGGGAAATAGGGGCATTGTGCTCAAAAACATTAATGACAATGCGATAAGGTTCTCCAACAATCTTATGGCTTGCAAGCTACTAAGGAAATGCAGGAAAGAAGAAGCTTCAGTAGGATTCATCACAGTAGCCACGTAGTGTGCGAAAGGAGTGATGTTTAGTTGGGTAACGTACCTCCTGAACCAATTTTTGGTTGATTGCAGATATGCACAGGATAATGGAACTGAGTTCCATTAATCTTGGCGCATAATTCTTATAGACTTGGTAGGGTGGCAGGAGCCAATTTTTTCATCCTTCCTGGATAGGAAAGGAAAGTGTTATGCGACTATATATGAGTCCCTTTGGCAGGCCAAGGACAATAAAAATCAGCAGGAAAATAACATAGTATTTGCGATGTTGCTTGAATAAATTCAGCAGCACAAAGCCAATGTGTGGTGCATTCTCGTGGAAGTAGTCTAGGATACTGAAGGGATAGCTAGGTTCAAGGAATCTAGGCATCACATCTGGATCCAGGCCGCAAGGGATCCAAATAAGGCATGGTTGGAGACGTAATATTGCGTAACAAAGGAAGAAATTGACTGGATAATCAGAGACTAGCCAATGCATTGGAAGAGGCCAGTAGAAAAACTAGCAACAAAGCTAGACACAACACAATCCACCAAGTCCAAGGAAAAGGTTGAAGAAGATTGCTCAGCAAAAACAAACAGCCCAACCAATAACCCTAGAAATGTTGCAACACGAAATCAGTTGTCGGGAAGCAACATAGTGCCCAAAAGACCAAGGAGGATAGCAACAGTGACCAGGATAGAAAACCAATAGGACGCCAGAAAGGGAGACACATCACAAGCTGGTGAAGAAAGCGTATTGGGTACAATGAGTGGGGCATAGCCCTCATAGACTAAAAGGAAGGCAACGAGGGTAGGAGAGACATGTAAAAAGAGGAAGTATACCATGGAAGAACAAGTCATCACCCTGATAGAGGATGATGTTACATTCGCCGCAAACAAGGTCCAATATAGGGGGAAGAGGTGGCTCGTGTTGTAGAGGCACAAAGAGAAGAGATCATGGCCAAACTCCTAGAAGTCCATGAAAATATAGAACAATTACATAGTCAAGAAGTACCATAGGCCACAGCACAACGACCCCCTGTGCAGAAAGGAGAGGAGATAGTTCAATTGGTAGTACAAGGCAAGGACACATTCAAAGTCGCTTGCCAAATTATCAGAATGGATCAAGAGACTGCACAAAAACCCATGGGGGATATTGAGAAATTTGAATTGGTCATGGCGTAGATACCCACCAAGGCATTATACGAACTCTAGGCCAGTATAATGCAAGAATTACAATTCAGAGCTCGCGTGGATGCGACTAACTTGGAGGTGGGTAGGGGAGTCATCGAAATGTTACAGATCACCAGTGACAAAATGACCTCGAAGAAAGAGGAGGAGAAAGAACACATTGATAAGATAGAGTAGGGGCTAACAACAATATATGACCACATCCCAAAAAGTGCGCAGGCACCAGAAAAGAGCGCAGAAGAAAAGATACAAATTATTTCACATACGATCGAGGGATATAGGTAGGAAATCGAGGAGATAAAAGAAAATATTAATCCTACAACTCCTCCCGAGGTTCGAGAATAGAGAGAACAACAATCTGCACTCCAGATAGTAGAGATGGAAAAAGAAGCGAGGGAAGTCGCAGAGCTCTTCAATAGAACTGTGCATATTTGGATCGTTTATAGAGCGCTTGAAGGGCACCTAGGAAATCAAGACTTTGCAGACAGATTTAAAGACAACGCAGATGAATAATCAAGAAAGGAAACCCGAATTGGAACCCATCTAGGAATAGGAAGCACAGATGATTGTGCAACTAGAGGAAGAGAAGACGAGCATGGCACATGCACATTTAGAAGGCACAACATTACTATAGGAAGAGATAACAACAAAGATAGTCGAAGAGCTCACAGACAAAGTTGCACATATGAGGGAAAAACCAAAGCAACTAGCAGAGAAGTTCCATAGTTTGGAAAAGGTTGTACAGGGAGCGTGCACTACTTGAGTGGCTCGGGACGAGCCACATGTCAGTGTTGGGGGCCAATTGGGCGGAAGCCTATTTTGAGAAGGAAGTCAATTTTGGGCACAGGCCTATTTTGAGAAGGAAGTATATTTTGGGTGTAGGCCTATTTTTGGAGAAAGATCTATTTTGGGAAAACCTATTTTTGTAAAGGAATACCTAATTTTGGAGCGTGTGCAACAGGTGGCAAGAAAGAAACATCAAGAATAAGAAGGAAAAACAACATGCATGAGGAAAATCAATGTGGCGCACAAGAAGACAAGCCTAACCATGATAGGGTTAGGGTTTTTAACAAGATTGTAGCAGCTATAATCCTATAAATTAGTATAAATAAGGACCTAGGACATCGAGGAGAAAAGAATGGAAGGGAGAGGTATGAGAGAGATGTCGGGAGAGGATAGAGAGATTTAATGAGTTTATTGTTTGTTGATGATTGTAATAAGTCTTGTAGAAGAGTCAAGTAAGGTATTCTTTGAGGGTTAGGTCACAAGATGAGGATCCTGGTGTGATATAGTCATCCTCACAAAGGGTTATTACTCTCGATCTTTATTGTATTACCGAAGATGTAATGCCAGTAGCACAAGATTTTGTAGCAAAAGAAATAAAAGAGAAGAGAATCCATATCTTTGTGGACATAGCCCTACGAGGGGGTGAACCACAGTAAACCTTATCTATTATGTGATTGTTAATGAATTCTTTACTTTCTGTTTATCAATTTCTTAAGAATGAATGGTTAAATTAGATTTATCAGCATACACGCATAGGTTTAAAGATAAATAAATCGTAGAAGTAATTGAATGATTAACAAAGATAATGCATAAGGAAGAACTACCCCAATCGCAACCCCCAGTCATTCCTATACTGCAAACACCTGAGTATTGCAATCCCCCATAAACATTATCTCAGTTGAGAATCCATTGTGCACCCTGTGCATATCATTGCCTTCTATATTACTAGGAGGGCCAGTAGTTTTTTAGGGTTTTTTTGGAAACTTGTTTGAGAGAAGAACCTAGGTCAGCCCAAGAATAAGTTAAATAAATAAACAGAAGTACCCTTCATAAATTTAGTGATAGCCTCGTGATGAGGGAAGTCTTTCATGTAGTGATATTCCTCACAAATCATACAAGGAAACTTAGTCTTCCTAGTTGGTTGAGTGTTAGCAGTCTTTGGATTATCTTGTTGGTTAGAATATTTCTTGGATTTACCCTTGTTTTTCTTCTTACCTCCTAGTTGTTGAGATGAAGTGGATTGGACCACATTCACCTCTGAGATTTGAGTAGGAGCAGAAGGAGTCTTGGTATCCGAAACAGAACTTGGTTCCAGAGCAGGTCTTGTTGGATTGTTCGGCGGAAGCGGAGTGTTAGGGATCATATCGTAAAGTGTTCCATATTGGGAGTAAACCAAGTCCAAATACTGTGCACGGTTGATATCCTGCTCCTCAGTAAAAATGTTTCCCATAGAAACATCATGGGTAATGGGAGGCAAGAGCGACTTTATAAACCAATCTGCAAGGAGTTTCTCTGGGATGGGAGCTTTAATCAGTCGTCTCTGTCATCTCCACTCATGAATATGATTAGATATGCGGGTGGAAGAGGATTTTCTGAGTGAGGCCAAAAGCTCTATTTCAGTATCATACCATATAGGGATCTAAAAATGCACCAAAAAAAACATGGAAAGAGAATTAAATTCGACAAAGGAGTTACAAAACAACTCAATATACCATTTCGTTGTGACACCTGTAAGTATTCTCTGAAAAAGCCTAAGACGGATGGAATCATCCATCAAAGAGTTGGAAGAACACCATAAATGGAAATTCATAACATGATTGTTAGGATATTCCCTAGGTTTTCAGTGGAATTTCAAAATGTCGGATGGAAATTTGGTAGGGATGGTGGGCCAAAACAGAGCATGTTGGATGGGATCGTTGGTCAAATGTGACAAATCTAGTATATCTAACATACCCAATAATGGAAGTTGTCAGTTGGCCTGTGGATACTAGTGGTAATCATATGGCTTGGGAACACTAGTAGAACCATATCCAAGTTGCAATGAGATGGAAATTCTAGATGGTCTTCCCATATATGGTGGTTTCCCGGTTTGTCCACCCATGTAAGGGGGTTGTCCTGATTTTCCACCCATATAAGGTGGTTGTCCTATTTTTCCACCCATGTGATGGTATGGAAAAGATGGACCTCTTAAGTACTACGATTGACATGATGATCCTCCCAAGTATTGAGGTTGAAGGGATTGTTGTGTTGGAATCACGGGGTTCGCGGATTGGAAGGGAAAAGTTCCTTGCGGAAGAACACCCATCGGATTGGGTTGACCCCACAAAGGGTTAGGAGTTCCTGGAAATGGATGTCCAGGATACAGGACAATGGTAGTAGGGATAGAAGGAATAGTAGGAGCATAGTGCCCCCAGGAAATTTGATATTGCGATTGTGTAGGTTTCCCCCTAGTAAAACGTTTCCCTGCAGCTGAAGGTTGCCCCTTAGTTGAAGGTTGGTCTCCCATTGAATATTGACCTCCAATGTAGGTTGTACTAATATGTGATGGTCGATATGGAGGCTGAGTAGCTTATTCAACCTTGGTTGTATGAATGACTTGGATATTGGCCATATGACCGATGGAATGACCAAGTAAAGCACTTGGTGTCTGCATGTGTGAAAATAGTGAAGTAAGAATATTACCGGACCCATGTGAAAAGGAAGATGTATGCACAAGTGGTTGAGTTGGGATTTGATCCAAGTGGATATCGGGGGCCACCCACCTTTTCCAAATGGCTCAAAACAGTTTTCTGGCCATTTTGGCAATTTACTATTTTTAGCAGGTTTTCACTTCCGGGGCCATTTTGAGGGCCTAAATGAAGTTTTTTAGATATCGAGGTTCTCAATGATAGCCAAAGGCATGATTAAGCCCCCAAAATTAATCTCCTCGATGATACCTTTCCAACGAGCTATCACACGCCTAAAATGGATATCGTATGCAAAAGTTACGACCCCGGGAAGTTGATGCAGCAATTTACCCAAACGGGGCCCACATGACTTTTGGCGCTTCATCTCCTAGGGTTAGGTTTTTGGATGTCTAGGAATTTTGGCATTCCCGATTATTGTAAAAAGGCCTCCAGAGCCTCATTGTAACCATCTTATTACGAATGCGAGTAGCCGTCACATCTCTTCTCAGAGATAATATGCCACCATTCTAGCGAGTCTTTCACTCTGTATTTTTACAGTCTCTGTACATTTCTTTCATTAATAGAAATCGTGTATTACTGTATCTCTATGTTTATGGTTGCATATCTGATATATTTCTGTTATATTACTAGATATAAGCGATATCTCTGTGCATTTCTTTATTATATCTCCACTCTCATTTCGTGCCGAAAATAATCCGGATCAGGATTACCTGGGTCACTGATGTTTTTGGTAGAGAAGAAGAACCGACAATATCGAATACAGGAGTTGTGTAAAAAGATAATTCCCAAGTCATTCGAGAAAACCAAAATATGACGGGTTCGCACCAAAAGATGGTATAATGGTGCAACTGGGTGGTAATCTATAAGAAGAAAAAGCATCAAACAATCTCGTGGATGGTGGACTAGTGAGTGGTGGGCCAAGAGGATCAGTAAAAAGAGGATTTGTGTAATATACCATGCTTTCTATGAAGGTTGTGATCAGTTATTCTACGTGATGGTCACTTCTAGGAGCTATGCTCCCAGTTTTAGAATCCGGATCCTCTATCCTTCCTTCATAAGAAACATTTGGTTGAGGTTCTGGAATGTCATGTTCCATACATTATATATCGTAAAACCTATGATCCTAAGGTAGACTACGAAAGTCAAAGAAACACACCCCTAAGAAAACTAAAATAAATCAACCAAGAAATAGTAGGTTAAAGGAACTTATGAACATGGGATATGAAGTCGTCAACGAAGAAATAAGAAGCAGTTACCCCGACCTCCACATAACATCCCTTCTCAGTGCAATCAACCATCACTTTCGTGGGATCACCCTCCAAGGGTACTAAGAGTGTAATACAACGTCTTCCTCAGGTACCGTGGGAATACCCCCACATCCACCTCTGTAGATACCTAGGAAAGGCCACTAAGGTTACCAACTCACAGTCAACCTCCGGAAAGGTACAGTCGACAATTGAGACCGGACATATGGGCATGATATCAAAGTCTTAATCTCTTCAAGAGAGATGAAGACAAGTGGACAAGTAAGACTCATGTGGACCCCGAATGGATTCGGGATTCATGAAGCACTGAGACCAAATAAAACCAGTGGTTTCTCAAGAAAAACCCCCAATAAATGCTTGTTCTGCAATGATTGGTCAATATTTGGAGGGTAAATCTCAGTTGCTCCCCCGCACGTGACCTCATGTTTATCCCTTGTGTGAGAGGGGGTTCTCAGCTATGCTTATAAGAAAGTTGGACTTGTACACTCACTAGTGTTCTACATTCTATTTAGTAGTCTTGGAAAATTTACTCACTTTACCTAGTCCAAAGACCCTAATCCTATGTTATTGTTGGTGTGCTAAAACCAAAAATGTTCTAGTTGATTTTGTTAGTGCATGATTGATTTTAATGGATTTTTACCCAAAGGGTTCATGGAGATGAAACTTATGATGTGTAATATACTCGGCCCCAATAGGATGCAAAAGAATGAGATGCAATGCGTTATTTTCAATGAATCCTATGTATGGGAAAGATAAGAGTTATATTCTTCTTAACACAAGCAAGAACTCAAAATGATGCAACTTTCAATTTAGGGATCAAGATGATGCCAAAAAACCAAGAAAATGTGTCCCAAAATGCATATAAAAATTATCTCTTTCCCAAGCATATACCAGAACAAGTTTCCTAAGGAATGCAACAAAACTTCTTTGTTTGATCATGTATGCAAGGAGATATGCATATTGTTTCACTTCTTAACTTTCATTAGAGATGAAAGAGATATTTGTTTGACACAAAGAAATGCAAGGTGAAAAATTAATCAAACAAAGTGCACTAAAAAAGATGAGGACTGAAAGAAAACAAGTGTGAGACACCCTGTTCAATCAAGAACTCAAAGATACAAAGGATAATGAAGACAAACACACATGAAAAATCCTCAAAACACGAGCAAAAAAATCAGGGTTGTGGTAGATAAGAGAGTCCTAATCATATAGAAAACAGAGATGTTTCAATGAAGACAAAAAGGCTCAAAACCAATCAACCAATGCAAACTCATAATAAGGAAAGGAAAATGAGTGATAATGTCAAGTTTTCAATCAAGCATAATAAAAAAAAAACTAGGATTTTCTGGGCTAAAAGACTAAGCAATCTTCAAGCACACAAGTAGACTGAAAAGAGGATGAAAAAAACCAAAACCTCTTAATAAGAGATGATAATACTCATATAAACATTTGGAACTGATCACAAAGACTCAAGGAAGAACCTCAAACAACCACACAAAAAACTAAACAAAATTTGAGAAAAAGTAAAAAACAAGGTTTAGAAACTATTCTGCTACAAAAGGATGTTCCCCCAAAATGGCAGACGGGGTGACCAAAGGGTGATGGTAACTCCCTAATGGTCTAGAAAGAGGTGAAAATGTCTCTCTATGGAAGTTATAAATGGGGTGACCAAGGGGTAATTTTCACTCTAGTGAGGTCCTGTAGGCTCAAAATTGCCAAAACTTCTCAGAAAAAGTCAAGGTTGTGATGCGTATAAGGGTGCCAAAGAAAAAGAAGCAAGTTGTAGACAAATTAAAAGGGTTAAAAGTTCTAGAAACCTAGGAATAAATAGATGTTCCTCCCCAATATGGACTCCAATTTATTGTGGTGAGAATTCTCCCCCTGTGGACAGGTTGAGTTCCCCTCACTTAGGTTTCCTACAAGTGAGGCAACCTCTAAACAATGGACACTAGAATCATCCTAAAAGCCCATTATATTTTCTTGTGGAAGTGTTAGCAACATTACTTGTCCTAGGCACAAGAGTGTTCAATTCTGAAAGATGCACGAGAAGCGCTCGAGAGCAGCATGGAAAAAATCTCGTTTTAAGGCTTCCAAGCACGTAAGAGGGTGAAGTTATGTTGTCGACGGTCCAGATTCATCCATAAGGGTAGATCAACGGTCATCGGGATATCGGGGCTTCCAAGTTAATCGATATATAGTGTCAGTGAAAGTGCCTATTTTTCAAGGCTAAATCTGGGTCGTCCAATCCAGTGACACATACTGCGAGATCTAGTCGGCATATCGGCAGTCGGGAGTTCAAAGAGTGAAAATCCCTCATCTTCTCACATCCCGAAACCCCGAACCCAGAGTGTCGAAAGCGCCTAGAGTTGGGCCCACAACATTATGAAGCAGTCTCAACCATTTATCCAAAGGAGACACCTAGTGCACGATTAGGCTCCTCGCCTTTTTGCCCATCGCGATTCCAAGGCGCAAAAATAGCTCCATCAGATTTCCGATGCACGAGGTGCCGGGGGCATCCAGGACCCAGGCCCACGACATCACCAAGTAAGTTCAGGACCATCAGAACTGGGAGAGACGTGTGGCGCCCGATTGAGCCATCTCGATGTTTCGCTCATTGCAGTTGTGAATAAGCAAGGATTAACTCCTTCTATTCGCAAACGCCGAAAGTGCTTTGGAAATAGACTCAGGGTCACAGCCCATGGACACTTGGGAAAGGTAGAAGCTGTGAAAAAAGGGGGCCAAAGGCGTCGAGTCTAGTCGCCGAAAGGATCATTTTGATCTCCATGCACCATCTGATTCAACCTTGATACTGGTTTTTCATCTAGAGTAAATGAAGATGGGAAGAGGTAGTTGAAACCTCTCCTCAGGCATTAAGTGTAAAGTATGGATAATCTGGCAAGCGGTCTGCTCGAGAGGGCCCTGTGTACCCATTTTTTTGAAGAATCCATGTTGAGTCCTCGACCAGCCAGAGGAGGTCTACACATGCTAGCTCAGCACTTAATGGCTCATCTACTCCCCTTGAAGGAGCCATGCGCAAGGAGCCATGCACAGTTAAGGGGGCGTCTGACAAGAATACCCGCCCGAATTTGGTTGAAGGGACACCAAGCCTCAGGTGACTGAATCCACCGATGTTGGGCGGTTTTCTCTGAGTATATAAACATAGTCTTTGTATTTTGTAATTCATCGATGGTTGAGCAAGGCTCCCGATTGTAAAACTTTAATGAAGCATTGTTATTCTGGTTATGCATGAACTCTTGAGACTTCTTGTCTTATGAATGTCATTTTCCTTCACGTCTTTGTTTACACTGTGTTAGAACGACTCGGAATTGGAGGATCCAGTTGAGTGGTAACTGTTATATGATGATGTAGATTGGATCACTGTAACAGTTGGATTGTTTCTAATCGATCCTTGTGATTTTCTTAAGCGTTGAACGACTTGGAATTGGAGAATCCAGTCAAGTCCCCCTTTCAGTTTCTCGAAACCCTGAACTAGAGGATCTCAAATTCAGAGTTTTTCTTCTACAAATTGTTGAAAGGCCTGTTGCCCGAGGTAGTTTGTCCACTTCTCTCATCAAGTATTCAACCTACTCATTTTCAAATCACCTCACTGACTGAAGTTGGATCAAGACCTCCTTTTTTTCTCACATGCCGGATCCATTCCCTGAGTTAGAGTAATATCTTCCCGAGTCTCTACCCATTTGATCACCCCTTAAAAACTATCGTGACAATAAAACTGATGGGCATCGAGATCTGCTCCTACTGCAATCCAGGAGTGACTTCTGTCGCCAACATTTCTGACATCGTTGCCGGGGATGAAGTTGAAAATCTTCCCTGGGGTTGAACGACATCGAGCTTCTGATTCTGAAGGTGCATCAGGCATCAGATCCCTCGAAGATTGCTACTGTGCACCTGAGGACTCCATTGTGACGACTCCACTGTGGCGAACCTACCGTGTCAATTGTGGCTTTCAGAGGCAGACACACGCGGTCCCATCCATAGCTACCTCTAGCTACACCTGAGACTGATCGGGAGGTGGCCCTTGGAAAAGGAAAGGCCTATGAAGGAGAATTTATCGTCACTGAACCAGGTAATCCGCCATCTCCTTTTGTAAGAACTCCATTTTCTCCCTCTTATTTTCCTAGCAGACCGCTTTCTGAAGTTTCCCGTTTCCTGAATTTCGGGAGTGTTCTTGTTGAGGTTTCCCCCCCTGGTCTGGGATTCGAGGGAGAAATCCTTGTCACTCCCATTTCTCTTGAAGTTGTACCTTGGCGTAGACCCAAGACCACAAAAGATTTCCCCACTCGTAGCTTTACTGCTCCTCCTCTTGTTACTATTGTCGCTTCTGCGCGAAGGGAAACATCAGCCAACTTAAGCTCGCTAGCCTTCTCCCTAAATCCCCTATTGTTTCCCACTCCCCTTAAAATCTCATCCCCAACATCCCCTTTTCGAGCTCCTTCTCCTCCGATTTATCCTCCACACAATATCCATATGGCAGGAGCAAATCCCCCTATGACCAAAATGGAAGCCATCATAGCTGCTAGGTATGCTCCCCTCGTGCTACTGCAGCCTCTCAACGCCCTCCCAGCAGATGGTTACCTCAAGAAGCTACCCAGGTTTACAGGCGAGGGGGACATAACTGCAGAAGAACACTTAGAAGCCTTTTACAGTTTTACAGATGATAATGTTATCATGCATGCAGACGTATGGATGAGGATTTTGTCCATAGCCTTCAAGGCGAGGCTAGAAAATGGTTCAAGGCTCTGCCTCCTGGATCTATTGATGGGATCAAAGCTCTAGATAATGCCTTTTTGAGATAGTGGGGAGATAAAAAATACTTCATGTATTACATGATAGAGTTTGGGTCTTTGAAGAGAAAGGAAGGAGAGTCTGTCTCCGACTTCTCCAAGAGATTCAATAAAATGTACAATAAAATCCCTGTCGAGATAAAACCCTCTGAAGCCTCTTCAAATATTACTTATGCTAGCACCTTTTACCCCAATTTCTACCTCATGTTGAGGGAAATAAGAGCCACTACTCTGGCTCACATGCAGGATGCAGTCGTGGAGGTAGAATCTAACATATTGGTTGTTGACCGACTTAGGAACGCTGCTGGTAGAAACATATCTAGGCAGAGGCCTAAATATTCCCCATCCAGTCCCTCTCCCCTGCCCCTTCAACCAGATGAGACAACTAGAGTACTAAAATCACTCTCTGCCAGAATGGAAAGATGGGAGTTAGAAGGGAAGCCCATGTACCGAAATCCCCAGAGTGCTGATGGTAGAGGTTTCAGGAGACTTGATAACAATGGACCATGGGCCTTCCCAAGGGAACAAAGGGAAAAAGACAGAGAAGATCAAAGGATCCAAAACCCTCTCCAAAATAACCCGGTTACTCATGAGGGGGGGGAGGAGATAGATGAGTTTGACCCCGAGATTCACTGTGTTGAAGAAGCTCCTCCTTTTCCCCATTTGACTCAATTTGCATAAGAAGAATCCCTAATGAGAATTCAAATTCATGAGTTAGGTAAGGGAGAAAAGGCCAGTTACACCCCTAACAAATACAATCTTAGGTCAAGAAAGAAAGAAGGAGACTTTGACAGCCAAGACTAGACCCTCATAGAAGAAAGGTCTACTAAGTCTGCAACAACCACTACTAAAGAAAAGAAAGCTCAGAATGCTTCGTCGGCAGTCAAGGAACCTGTCTCTGAGGTAAGGGAAGCTCCTAAGCCGATTTCCTCCATTAATTTTGAGCATGAAATTCAAAAGATCAGAATTCCCATCCCCCTCTCTGAGCTATTTAAAAATGAGGACTTCAAAAGGTCCTTCTCCAAGCTGATACAATCTGAGCCCCCCCAGCCTCCCTCCGACTCAGTGAATCTCCAAGATGAAAAGCCAGTAGTTGTCCTAGGGCCCATGGTAGAATATAGAGATGATTCATCCCCTCCCTTCTACACATCCCTAAACCTACATGATAAAGTGTTGCATAACCGCCTCATGGACTCAGGGGCTTCCCATAATCTTATGCCCAAAATAGTAATGGAAGAGTTGGGACTAGAGGTGAAGAAAGCTTATCATGATTTATATTCTTTCGATTCAAGGAGAGTGCAGTGTCTAGGAGTCATCAAAGACCTAGTGGTTTCTTTGTTTCAGCTGCCCATGAAGAGTGTGGTCATGGATATTGTGGTAGCTGACGTTCCCCCCAAGTTTGGCATGTTGTTGTCAAGGTCTTGGATTAAAATACTTGGAGGAACGCTACAGATGGATCTCACATATTCTGCCATTCTGGTTTTTGGAGGGGAACACAGGAGGTTGTACAGAGAATCCCAGCTAGCCTATATTGTCAGTGATAAAGCAAACCCCACTAACCACCCCATCTTTGTACTTGACACAGACTTAGGGTCTAGTTTGTTATAGATCACTGGAATTCTTGAGGTCCCTTTACAGATTAGAAAGCATCCCATTTTTAATCAGCAGATACCTCCTCCAACCACCTCTGTTTGGAATATGTTCTTTGACAGAGCGTCCTCCAGTATAGGCACAGGCGCTGGAGTGATTTTCATATCGCCCTGTTAAGAGACCATATCCCTGTCATACAAGCTGGAATTTGAAACTACCAACAATGTGGCGGAATATGAAGCTCTTGTTTTGGGTATGAGGGATGCAAAAGAAATGGGAATTGAAGAGGTGTCAGTGTTCGGAGATGCAGAATTGATAATCCAACAGGTCAGGAATGTTTATCGGGCCAAGCATCCTTGGCTTAGGAGTTACAGAAATGAGGTATGGGACCTGATTGATAATTTCTTCTCATCTTTCAACATTACTTTTGTCCCAAGGGAAGAAAATACATCGGTCGACTCCTTAGCAGTCTCGGCTAGTCTGTTCAGGGTCCCTCTGCCACCGAAGATCCATGGTGAGGTCGACGTAAGATACAGACCATCCATCTCAGACAATGTGAAGCATTGGGAGGTATTCGAGGACGATCTTGAAACCAAAAGTTTTCTTCAGTCCGTCGATGAGTTTTCAACATTGCACATTGATCAGGATCCTAATTTCGAAGGTGATCCTCCCTCTGAGGTATTCTTGAATAAAATCATTAATCACCAGATTATTTAGCTGCCTAGAAATCACATTCCAAAGGGACTAGTCCCTCTAGAAAGGTTGTTCGACAAAAATGATGTGGCAGTAAAGGGTGGTGTTTCAAATAAAGATGTTGATACAACCGAATGCAACATTGGCACACAGGAGGAGCCTAAGTTTATCAAATTATCAATCAGCCTGACCAGTGAGCAGAGGACGGAATATACTGAGTTATTAAAGGAATTCGCTAACGTGTTTGCATGGGCCTATGAAGACCTCAAGACGTATGACACATCCTTCATTGAGCACAAGATCCCACTGAAAGAAGAGGCTAAGCCATTCAGGTAGAAGCTAAGACAAATAAATTCCATGTTGCTACCTATCATAAAGAAAGAAGTGAAGAAATTTCTAGGTGCCTGAATCATCATCCCCTTGAGATATTCTGAATGGGTGACCAATTTGGTCCCAGTAAGGAAGAAAAGTGGAGAAATTAGACTCTGTGTCGATTTCAGGAACCTGAACGGGAGCTCAAGGAAAGACAATTACCCCCTGCCCAATATGGAACAAATACTGCAGAGGGTAACTGGTGCATCCAGGATATCCATGATTGATGGTTTTTCTAGCTATAATCAGATATCATTCATACCTGAGGACAGAGAAAAAATGGCCTTCACCACTCCTTGGGGCACGTTCATGTATGCCAAAATGCCTTTTGGGTTGATGAATACAGGGGCAACTTTTCAGCGAGCCATGGACATAGCTTTCATCGAGGAGAAAGATAAGTTTGTGGTGATCTATCTGGATGACATAACAGTCTTCTCCAGGTCTTATAGAGAGCACTGCAGTCATCTGAGAAAAGTTTTTTTGAAGTGTCGGAGGTATGGCCTATCCTTAAATCCCAGAAAATATTTGTTTTCTATGAAGGAGGGGAAGCTATTAGGCCATATAGTATCAGAAGAAGGGGTGAGGATTGATCCAAGTAGGGTAGAGGCAATTCAAACCCTGTCACTTCCTAGATCCAAGAAATAAGTTCAGGCCTTCTTAGGGAATATTAATTTCTTGAGGAGATTCGTCTCAAATTTTGTTGAGTTGGTGAAACATATCATAGCCATGCTCAGGAAGGGAAACGAAGTGAAATGGACCACTGAACCTAGGGAATATTTTATCCAGATAAAAAGGGCATTGACTGAGGCACCGGTGTTGATCAGTCCCGACTATTCCAAAGAGTTCCTAATTTTCTCGTTTGCTTCTTTCGATACAATAGTAGTAGTCTTGTTGCAGAAAAATGAGGAGGGGCGAAAACAACCCATTGCCATTTTCAGCAAGGCATTAAGAGATGCGGAGATCAGGTATGAAATCATGGAAAAACAAGCCTATGACTTAGTAAAATCTCTCAAAGCTTTCAGAGTCCATGTCCTGCACTCAAAGGTGACCGCATACGTTCCTTCAGCCTCCGTGAAGGATATCCTTGTACAACCCGACATAGATGGGAGAAGAGGTAAGTGGATTGCAAGGATCCTAGAGTTTGATCTGGAGATTAAGCCCACTAAGTTGATAAAGGGGCAGGGTTTAACCAAGCTGCTGGCTGAATCCAATTGCAAAGCCTTGGGTATTAGCTTCATCAACGCCTGTTCAGAAAATCCACAAGCTGAGTCAACCAATAAGAATTCTCAGGGCGCCTTATCACTAGCAGCATGCACTTGGTACAAGGATATCTTGTATTTTTTGCAAGAATTGAAGCCTCCTGATGGAATGGGAAAAAGAAAGACGAGCACTTTAAAGCTCAAGGCGGTAAGGTATTGCCTCATTGACCAAGCCCTGCACTGGTGTTGTTCATGAGTCTGTACTTAAGGCTTAAAAGTACAGTGTCGAGGCATCCGAAAGTATGTTAAATATTTAT
>ML784140.1:258373-276873 GCA_009831015.1 Picea engelmannii | reverse complement strand
GTATTTTTAAGGTGCCTGGACCCACAAGAAGCCCAGAAGGTTATATTTGATTTCCATAATGGCCTTTGTGGGGGGCATCATTTCTGGAAGACCACAGCTCATAAGATCCTCAGGGATGGATATTACTGGCCTACTTTATTCACTGATGTCTGCGGAGAAATCAGAGCTTGCATCAAATGCCAAAAGCTCTCAGGAAAGCAACAGCTTAGATCACTACCATTAAAGCCTATAATAGATTTGGCACCTTTTGAATAGTGGGGGTTGGAATTCATTGGAGAAATTCATCCTCCCTCAAGTGGTCAACACAGATGGATCCTGACTGCGACAAACTATTTCACCAAGTGGATAGAAGCTATCCCTACTAGGAGTACTTCTCATAAAGTAATTATTGGTTTCCTAGAGGATATCATAGCCATATTTGGTTTTCCTAGAAAAATCATCACCGAAAATGCCGCCTCTTTCAGGTCTGAGCCTTTGGTCAAGTTCTATGAACAGTTTGAGATTTTGCTGATCCACTCTACTCCCTATTATCCTCAAGGAAATGGACTGGCAGAGTCTTCCAATAAAAGTCTGATTAATCTCATCAAAAAGTTGTTGGAAGACAATAAAAGGGCCTCGGATTCAAAGCTCAAATTTGCTCTATGGGCCGACCAGGTGACGACAAAGAAGTCTCTGGGCATCTCACCTTTCCAACTTGTTTATGGAACAGAGGTTGTTTTCCCTACCCAGCTCACTCTATCTGTGGAAAAATTTCTCCAGGGCCTTGAAGGAGAGCCCGACCATATGACTAGAAGGATTCATCAAATGGTGGAAGTACAGCAGATTAGGGAATAGGCCATGAGTAGGGCCTACCATCATCAGCAGAAGATCAAGCAAACCTTTGATAGAAAGAGCAAAAAGAAAGTTTTCGAGCTGGGTGATCTGGTGCTCAAATGGGATGCGCCCAAACAGGATAGGAGAAAACACAGTAAGTTTGATGCCCTCTGGTTTGGGCCTCTCAAGATCTCTGAGGTATTCTCAAACAACATCTACATGCTGCAGGATTTGGAAGGCAAAGAAGTTTTTGATGGCCCAGAGAATGGGCATTTCTTAAAAAAATGTTTTTCGTAAGTCGCAGGTGGCTTCTTTTGTTTTGTAAATATTGTTTTTTGTTTTTTGTTTTCGGCTTAATAAATGACTCCATAGCCCAACAACAAGGCACTAAATCTGCAAAAATAGTCCTTAGAGCATCGCAGGGACGACTCTATCCCCCATGGAGCCTAATGTCAGTGACATTACTTGTCCTAGGCACAAGAGTGTTCGGGTCTACAAGATGCACGAGAAGCACCCGAGAGCAGCATGGAAAAAATCTCATTTTAAGGCTTCCAAGTGCGTAAGAGGGCGAAGCTATGTTGTCGATGGTCCAAATTCATCCATAAGGGCAGATCAACGGTCATCGGGATATCGGGGCTTTCAAGTTAACTGATATATAGCGTCATTGAAAGCGCCTATTTTTCAAGGCTAAATCTGGGTCGTCCAATCTAGCGACACATATTGCGAGATCTAGTCGGCATATCGGCAGTGGCGAGTTCGAAGGGTGAAAATCCCTCATCTTCTCGCATCTCGAAACCTCGAACCCCGGAGTGCCGAAAGTGCCCAAAGTTGGGCCCACAACATTGTGAAGCAGTCTCAGCCGTTTATCCAAAGGAGACACCTGGTGCACGATTAGGCTCCTCGCCTTTCGCCCATCGTGATTCCAAGGCGCAGAAACAACTCCATCGGATTCCCGATGTGCGAGGTGTCGGGGGCGTCCAGGACCTAGGCCCATGACATCACCAAGTAAGTTCAGGACCGTCAGATCTGGGAGAGACGCGCGGCGCCCGATTGAGCCATCTCGACATTTCTCTCATCGCAGTTGTGAATTAGCAATGATTAACTCCTTCTATTCGCGAACGCCGAAAGCACTTTGGAAATAGACTCAGGGTCACAGCTTGTGGACACTTGGGAAATATAGAAGCTGTGCAAAAAGGGAGCCAAAGGCGTCGAGTCTAGTCGCCGAAAGGATCATCGTGATCTCCATGCGCCATCTGATTCAACCTCGATCCTGGTTTTTTGTCTGGAGTAAATGAAGATGGGAAGAGGTAGTTGAAACCTCTCCTCAAGCATTAAGTGTAAAGTATGGATAATCTGGCAAGCGGTCTTCTCGAGAGGGCCCTGTGTACCCATTTTTCTGAAGAAGCCATGCCGAGTCCTTGACCAGCTAGAGGAGGTTTGCACACGCTAGCTCGACACTTAATGGCTCAGCTACTCCCCTTGCAGGAGCCATGCGCAGTTAAGGGGGCGTCTGACAACAATACCTACCCAAATTTGGTTGAAGGGACACCAAGCCTTGGGTGACTGAATCCACCGATGTTGGGCGGTTTTCTCTGAGTATATAAACTCAGTCTTTGTATTTTGTAATCCATCGATGGTTGAACAAGGCTCTCGATTGTAAAACTTTAATGAAGCACTATTATTCTAGTTATGCATGAACTCTTGAGACTTCTTGTCTTATGAATGTCTGTTTCCTTCACGTATTTGTTTACACTGTGTTAGGACGACTCAGAATTGGAGGATCCAGTCGAGTGGTAATTGTTATAGGATGATGTATATTGGATCACTGTAACAGTTGCATGGTTTCTAATCGGTCCTTGTGATTTTCTTAAGCACTGAACGACTTGGAATTGGAGAATTCAGTCAAGTCCCCCTTTCAGTTTCTCGAAACCCTGAACCAGAGGATCTCAAATTCAGAGTTTTTCTTCTACAAATTGTTGAAAGGCCTATTGCTCGAGGCAGTTTGTTCACTTCTCTCATCAAGTCTTCAACCTACTCATTTTCAAATCACCTCACTGACTGAAGTTGGATCAAGACCTCCTTTGTTTCTCGCATGTCGGATCTAGTCCCTGAGTTAGAGTAATATCTTCCTGAGTCTCTACCCATTTGATCACCCCTTAAAAAATATCATGACAATAAAACTGATGGGCGTCGAGCTCTTCTCCTGCTACAATCCAGGAGTGACTTTTGTCGCCAATAGGGAGGGTTGAGAGACAAGGATAAGAGGTGTGTGTACCTAAATTTTGATGTTGTCCTCACCACTTCAATGGCTGAGCTCCAATCCAAGTAGCTCCCTCATGAAGTCGAACCTACAAGAACAAAAGAAATATTCTCCTACTACTATCTATGATTAGGTAATGGAAACCCTACCAACTTGATAACTTAGACAAAGTGATCAAATAGAAAGGAAATGAATGTGAGAGATTAAGAGAAATAGGCCAAGTTCTGTTATTAAATGAAAAGCATGAAGTTTACAACCTGATGATGTTGCAATCCTCCAAGCGTCCTTCCTCATCCCTTGATCATGAATCCATCTCAAATTCTTCACATAAACAAAGGTTTGGCACTTCTTGACAAGATCATAAGTTTGGTATACTTTCCTTCCATCCCCCTTCACTCTAAAATGGCCTGGTTATATAGATTCATAGGAGCCCAACCACTTAGGATAAATTAGGGACTTGGTTGAGAAAATAATGGATATTGGTAAAGGATGAGGTATTTTCAAGGTTATTCTTGCTCCCAAGATAGGATTGAAAGAGGCTTGAATCATATCTTGATGAAAACAAGAAACCAAACCAAGAACCATGCAGAAAGTCCTTGAAATATGCCCCTAAATTCATGGGATTTGACCAAAAAATGCATCGTCACTCCCCTAGAAGGGCAGACAGAGCGACCTGGTCACCCCCCTAACACCGTGTTAAGGGGATGGTCGCTCCCCCATAGTGGGGAAGGGGGAGACCATGGTAAAACAAGTATATAAAGACAAGGGGGAAAGTGAGATTTCAACCCTCAAATGATGTTTTTCTTCCTCCAACTTCACAAGGGATTGTGACATGTGATGTTTACATGGTAACAAGGTCAGAATACTTAGGAAAGTGCAACACTTGTGCCATGACATTGTTCCATTGCAACCATTACACTTGGGGTGAGGTGTCAACAGTACAACACTTAGCAAAGTGAAATGTGACACTTAGCTAGGTGTGACAAAATGGCGTATAACAGTGATCACATGTTCATAGTGGATTATGCACACAATAATGTTGTGTGCTCAATATGCTTGTGTGTGTATTTGTATTGTGTTACTTTTTGTTGTTATAAGTTGGGTCATAAGAGGAAATTTGTGTGGCATAACCCATCTTGGGGTTGAGCGTGTTAATTCAAGTATTTTGCGTAGACCAATGTTATAGAATAGAATATGTGCACTAGATTTTGGAGTAGTGTTGCGAAGTAGTAGGTTGGGTATGTTACATTTTGGTATCAGAGCATGGTACCTAGATAGAAGGCTAAGTATATTACAAATTGGTATCAGAGCACGATACCTAGCTAGGAGGTTGGGTATGTTATAGATTGGTAACAGAGCTGGTACCCAGTTAGGAGGTTAGGTACGATACAAATTGGTATTAGAGAAAATTGGTAACATGGAATGTTACAAATTGGTATCAGAGAAAATTGGTAGTAGGGTACATTACATATTGGTATCAAAGCTCTAGTTTCAACACCGATCATGCATGGGTTGAGTACCTACTTAAGGAAAAATTCAGACTAGTAAGTGGCCAAATTTGAAATTATAACATGGCCATGGTGTGAATAAAATAATAATGTGCAAGTGTGCGTGATAAAGTTTTGACATTGCAGTGTGCGGCACTTGAAATTCATAGTAAACAATGGTGCATGGATGTGCACACTAAAATTTGGGGTTGCGTAGAGAAAAAGTGGTGGTGCATGCATAATACTGATATGCGATGTATATGTTAAATATTGACGTCACGCATTGGTACGTGTTGAATACCAATGCATGCATGGACCTCAGAATAAAGTAAGAAAGAGTAAAAGGGTATTTGGGTGAATTTCAAATGACCATAATATATTGTGCAAGACTCAGAATTGTGCAAGGGAGAAATTAATGGGAGATTTTTGGATAGAGTCCAATTATTCACCCATAAATTTTGGAATTGGGACATTAAAATCATCCAATAAATCAGAAGAAAGGATTCTGACAAAATGGTGCAGATTTTTCATGAATTTGTCTCATGAATTCATCTAACAAATCTTATTGTCTACACATTTTGCAGAATTAACAATGATTAGAGCATGACAGAATCAATGTAGAAAGTCAAAAAGCATGGAACATGTGTAGAGAACTTACAACCATGATGATGAATTCGAGGTTTGTATATTGGTATGGGTATTGATAGTACAAAATCCAATGAGCATAAAGAAGGCAAGGAGGAGCGCATAAAATTGGTAGAAGCCATAAAGGTACTGTAAAAGATGTCCAAAGATATAAAGTTGATAATGAGAGGCTTATGAAAGCCAAGGAGAAGCAAGATGACTTCAATATCAAGTTAATGCAAATATTGGATAGAATAGAAAAGAAAATGGATAAGAATACAAAGTCAAGGAATCACAGGTCTCGTGGTGAAATAAGAGAAACAAGAAGTGTTGATAGGAAACATCACCACTCACCAAAGCATTCATTTAGGAAGGCGCACAGTAGATCAAGTCCATCTCATGTGAGAAATCATAAGAGAAGGACTGGGGTGGATGAGATACAGGGAGAAATGAATAAGATCAAGCTTATTTCCTTTGACGATGAGAAAAAGAAGGATGAAGATGTGGAGATCCGGTTGTTGGGTAAGAGGAAGTTCTTCTAGATGCATAATTACTCTATGCAAGCAAAGGGGAGAATTTCCATCTATTAGCTAAAAGAAAAAGTGTCAATGTGGTGGGATCAGTCTGTGAAACTACAACACATTAATGAAAAGAAGGTTACTTGGAAGGAGTTCAAGAGAAATTTTCAAAAGAAATACTTAACCAGGAGATACTATGACAAGAAAATGAAGGAGTTCTTTGAACTCAAGATTGGGAGTATGACAATAGATGATTATGAAAGAATATTCTTAGAGCTACTGAAATATGTTGCATTCATAAAGGATGAGAAAGTTAAAATTCAGAGGTACCTGAGTGGGTTGCCCTCATTTATCACTGACAAAATACAATATGATGACCTCAACACATTGGAGGAAACCATAAGGCGAACTAAATGTCTTTATGATTAGCAAAGGGGAAGAACGACTTCCCAAAGGATTAGGAAGAAAAGATGAAAATCAGGGTGGAACAGAGGAAGAAGGGGACTAAGACACCATTTTTCAGAAATATTGTGCAAGGATAGCCAAATCCCAAGGAGCCCAGAATGACAAAGATAGTGGGGAAAAAACCAAGGCAACAAACTATTGATTTTTGGGGTTGTGGTGGAGATCATATGTACAAGGATTTCCCTCAAAGAGGTGAAAAAGTGAGAACTGTGCACATTGTACAACAAGTTGCGATATTTTAAGACATGGGAAGAAATGTACCTAGGATTTATGTAGCCCTAGATAACAAGCAAGTTGAGTTTTAGTCACACACGATTGAAGTGGAAGGTAATATTAATGACCAACCCATTGTTATTTTAATTGATTCTAGAGTTATTCATAGTTATCTAGATCCTAATATGGTGGAAAGATTATAATTTCCAAGAAGAAAGCTTGGAAAATCTTGGTTGGTGCAGTTAGTTACAAGAGAAAAAAGAAAAATTAATGAGATGGCTAAGGCATGTCCAATGGAAATGAATGGACTATGCACAAAATCTTATTTCAATATCATCCTTTGGGCTCATATGATTTTCTCATTGGTATGGATTGGTTGGACCATCATCATGTCGTTCTAGACTGTTACAATAAGGAATTTACTTGCTTGGACGAGGAACGAAACTTAAGAGAAGTTCAAGGAATTCCAAGAGTTGTAACTATCAGAGAAGTTCTAGCCTTGCAATTGAAGAAAATCTACAAGAAAGGATGTAAAGTATTTGCAGAGCACATGGAGGAGGCACTTAAGGATAAAGTGTCAAATGTTCAACACTATGCAACACTAAAGTAATTTGAGGATCTCTTTAAATAAACATCGGGGTTTCCACTGAAAAAAGTTATTTGTTTCTCTATAAATATGATGACAAGAGCAACACCTGTATCCAAGATTCCTTATAGGATGAATATGCCATAAATGAAGGAATTACAAATCCAATTTGAAGATCTTTTGAAGAAGGGGTATATATGTTCAAGTGTGTCACCTTGGGGTTCCCTAGTATTTTTCATTAAGAAGAAGGATGGTACATTGATACTCTGCATCGAATTCAAGCAGTTGAACAAAGTAACAACAAAGGATAAGTATCATTTTCCAAGGATAGATAACCTCTTTGATCAGCTGAGGGGCACATAGGTATTTTCAAAGATTGATCTCAGATATGGATATCACCAAGTCAAAAGTAATGACGAATACATTAGCAAGACTGCCTTCAGAATGAGGTACAGACATTATGAGTTCACAGAGGTGGCATTCAATTTTCAAATTCATTAGTTGTCTTCATGTGTTTGATGAATGGAGTTTTCAGAAATTACTTAGATAAGTTTATCATTGTATTTCTGAATGACATACTTATTTACTCAAAATATGAAGAAGAGCACGAGTAGCACTTGAGGACGGTGCTACAAGTAGTGATGAAGCATCATTTGTATGCAAATTTGAGAAAGTGCTCATTTTACCAGCGACAGATTCATTATTTGGGTCATATCATTTCCAAGGAAGGAATAGTTGTGCATCCGGAAAAGAGAAAGGTCATTGAGGAATGGCCAACACCAAGAAATTTCGTAGAGATGAGGTCCTTCATGGGACTTGCATGGTATTATAGAAGGTTTATTGAAGGATTCTCAAAAATTGCACACCAAATCACATCCTCTCAAAAGAAAGGTGTGTGATTTGAATGGAATTCTAATTGTGAAAGGAGTTTCCAACACTTGAAAATGTTGACAAGTGTGTCAATTTTGAGAATTGTTGGTTCAGATGAATATTTCGTTGTGTGAACGGATGCATGCAAGGAAGGGATCTGTGGAGTCCTTAGTCATAATGGACATGTGGTGTGGTATGAGTCAAGGAAATTAAAAGATCATGAAAGGAATTATGCTAATCATGACCAAGAATTGGCATCCATAGAGAATGTCTTGAAGATGTGGTGGCACTATCTCATGGGTAAAAGTTTTAAGCTGAGAACATACCATAGTGGTATGACGTATATGTTTGGACAACCAAGTTTAAATGTCATACAAAGAAATTGGTTAGAATTTCTCAATGAGTATGACTTTGACATAAAACATATCAAAGGAAAAGAGAAAAAGGTGGTTGATGCACTCAATGGGAGGGTGTGTGAAATGCATGCTATAGTCATTAGCATGTACAAATCATATTTAAGTGACAAAATTTTAGAGGTTGCCAAATCATATCAACGCTATGTGGACATAAAGATGAATTTACATAAAAGTGTGTTGCAACATAAATTTGAACGTTATGAACTAAAAGAGGATGTAATCCTCATGTATAGGCACAGATTCTATGTGCCAAATGATCGGGAATTGAAAATTTTGTTATTGTCAAAGATGCATAAAGTTCTTTATGCTAGACGCCCAAGATACCAGAAGACAATAACAATAGTCAAAAAGCAATACTATTGGCCAGACATGAAAAAGGAGATTGTTGATTTTGTTGCTAGATGCCTTGAATGTCAAAAGGTCAAGGTTGAGCACAGACATCCAGTTGGTTTGCTACATCCTTTTCCCATTCCTGAGTGGAAGTCAGAAGTTGTAACGATGGATTTCATTACTAAGCTTCCTAGGACTACTAAGCAACATGATTCTATTATGGTAGTGGTGGACAAGCTTACTAAAGTTGCCCATTTTATTCCAGTGAAGTCATCGCACAAGGAAGCTAACAATACTTAAATATACATGAGAGAAATTGATAATTTGCATGGTGTACCTAAGACAATTGTGTCTGACAGAGATCTCAAGTTTACATCAAATTTTTGGAAAGGGTTATTCAAAGGATTTGGGACAAATCTGAATTTTAGAACAACCTATCATCTAGAGTCAAATGGGAAAACAGAAAGGGTAAATCAAGTGATAGAAGATATGCTAAGAATGTATGTGATGGAAAAACTGACGCGGTGGGAAAAACATTTACCTTTGGTTGAGTTTTCTTATAAAAATGGGTATCAATCATATCTAAAGATGATCCCATTTGAGGTACTTCATGGCAGAGAGTGAAACACAAAAGTGAGTTGGGAAAACCCAACAAACTGCACAGTGGTCAGGCCAAAATTACTTAAGGAAATGGAAGAGAAAATGGTAATGATAAGGAAGAATTTAAAGGATTCCCAAGATAGGAAGAAAAGCTTCGCAGATAAAGGTAGAACCCACAGAGAGTTTAAAGTGGGTGACCATGTGTTCTTGAAAGTGAAAGCCGGACACAATTCCCTAAAGTTAGGAAATTTTTCTAAGTTGGTAGCACACTATTGTGGGCCATTTGAAATCCTAGAGAGGATTGGTCATGTCACATATATGATTTCATTGGTTGCATCCTTGTGTATTCATAATTTTTTCCATGTATCATTGCTTAAAAACTATATTGTACTAGATGTTAATCATATTATTGATTGGATGTGATTCAGGTGGAGCCAGAAGGCGATTTTCGAGTGCGATCGGTTTGCATATTGGATTGGAAAATCAAACAACTCCAAAATCAAGTCATGGAGCTAGTAAAGGTCCAATGGAACTGGTACATTCTTGAGGATGCAACTTGGGAGCATGAGGATGCTATGCCAACAGAGTATCTACATATTTTTGAAGAATTTCAAAATTTTGTATGTACATGTGTATCTAGGACACTGAGGACAGTTCATAAATAAGGGAGAAGGGAATGCAATGTCCCATATACAAACCCCATTTGTAATTGTACATATAGATTGGTGATTCGTTGGTACAAATTGTAAATGTAAATGTGCATATAGGTTGGTGAGTTGTTGGCACCAAGTTTTCGTTTTACGTGCACCTGAGTAGTGTGTAAGGATTGTTATCAAAGAAAGGGTGTCCACATTTCATAGTGTTGCATGCACCTAGGTAAGTGTGCATGGTTGCACATCAAAATAAAGATGTGCACATTTCACAGTGTTACACGCACTTGAGTAAGTGTGCATGGATTATCTTGAAGTGTGCATCAAACCGAATTATGTATTTGAGGCCAAACAACATGTGTGGTTATGGGGCTGGTGAGTCGGGATGCAAATAGGCCAGTGTGCCTATCCTTATAAAATGAAATCACATTCAAGTTATTAATAATATCATATCACTATGCATAGACATATTAGACGAGAAGAGATAGGGGGATAAACTCCACTGAAAAAGGGAAAAGGCGAACTTAAGTCCAAGGGAATATTTTATTAATATTTCCAAAAATTGTAATTTATAGATATTTATTTATCCTAAGTTCTCGAGGGATGGGAACGAGTCACCAAGAAGCTAAAGCTAATTTTGAAGGTGAAAAGTGTCCAGTTATGATCATGAAAATATATTGTTGAGCCTTAGTGTATTTTAGAAGAAATTCACTCATTTTTCCTTGAGGGGTCATACCATCTAGATGGGGAAGGTTTCCATCTATGGACCATAAGTTTTTATTGTCAAAGAGGAAGGTTGTCAGGCATGTGAGCATTCTCTCTAGGCGAGATATTTTTGTCGAAGAGGTTGGTTTTTAGACCCATGAGAATTCTCTCCAGGTGAGAGATTTGTTGTCGAAGAGGCGGGTTGTTAGGCCAGTGAGATATTTTTAGTCAAAGAGGCGGGTTGTTACGCCCGCGAGCACTCTCTCCAGGTGAGAGATTTTCTAAACCCAGGTTCATTGGGCATTATATACAGGGCTCTGAGACTTCATGTCTAGTCTATTATTCAATCCCTGGAAGGGAAGAGGGGAAACCGAGAAATTATTGAGCAAAGAAGGGACACACTTCCTGGGGTGGGATGAGCATGTGGGGAATGAGAGATTGTAGACTAGTCGCAACATTGGGCACCTTGGACTGAGAAATTTTTTTGATTATCAGACCTTATCCAGGTATAAGGAATCATTTTTCCCTGGTGGAGTTTAAGCCCTAGCTCAAGGGTGACCTGTTGCTGAAATTTTATGAGAAACAGAGTCTATGGTTGGGAGGAACGTTTGAGTTCTGTGTGTAGTTGGTGACTTTTCATAAAAGATAAGTGTTCTTTATGTGTTTGTCTCATTTACTGTGTGCTTAATTATTTATGTTTAATATGGTTTTAATTCTTGTATGATGTTGTATATAAGTAATTGTTGTTATTTTGTATGATGTTGCTTTCACATGTAAGTGTGGTGTTGAATCGAGATGATTTTAGGGGCTAAATTTCGCTCATGGGCTAATTTTACATGGTTATTCCCAAAAAAAGATTCGTTATTCTAAAAATTATTTGCCCAAATTCTATAAGATAAAATTATTTTACCTTAAAAATCGTCAAAATTTTATACAAATTATATAAAATCCTTAGAAATTTGAATATTTTTACAAAAATATCACCAAACATTTATAGTTGTCATTTGAAGGATTAGTAAGATTCGCCAAGGCTTCTACATTTTAAAATAAATTTTCATCCTTAAAATCACCCCTGGTGTTGATATTCAGTATTTGTAGTTGTACATGCAGAGTATGTCAGTTGTTATTAGTTATTCCTATTAATTTAACCTTATAATCATATTCATATGTCTTTGAGGCGAGGTCAAAATGGTTGTGCGCATAGTGAAATACTCAGTGTGCACAAGAAGATGGATTCACTTATGCACACATGGAGGCAGTCTGTGTGCACAAGAAGAAAAGATTTTTCATGTGACGCTAGAATGGTTGCATGCATAATAGTGATCACATGTTTATAGTGGATTACACGCACAACAATTTTGTGTGCTCAGTATGCTTTTGTGCACAGTTGTATTGTGATACTTTCTTTTTTTATAAGTTGGGTCAGAAGAGGAAAGTTGTGTGGCATGAACCATCTTGGGGTTGAGCACGTTACTTCAAGTATTTATGCACAAACCAATGTTATAGAGTAGAATCTATGCATTAGATTTTGGAGAAGTGTTGCTCAGTAGTAGGCTGGGTATGTTACATTTTGGTATCAAAGTGCAATACCCAAATAGGATGTTGGGTACGTTACAAAAGAGTATCAAAGCGTGGTACCTAGCTAGGAGGCTAGGTATGTTACAAATTGGTAATAGAGATAGTACCCAACTAGGAGGCTAGGTACGTTACTTTTTGGTATCAGAGAAGATTGGTAATGAGGAACGTTACAAATTGGTATCAGAGAAGATTGGTAACGGGGTACATTACATGGTTTCTCACAGTTTATACCTCTTTGGTGACATGGAAGGAGACAAAAAAATATAATAAACCAATTCCTAAACCTTACCCAAGATGACACTTCATTTCCAATAATCCCAAGTGTCTTTCCTATTTTCCATCTTAAAAACCATGCCTCTGTGTCTTTTTGCTCAAATAAATCCACCATATAGGAACAGTTTCTTAGGTTCATACCATTAATCACCTCTTAAGGGAGGAAATCGCCCTCTAAAGTGCCCACAATAGCATCAATTCCCAGTACTATAGTTTTTCTATCTCCCATATACCACGCCAAATATATGTTGATGATGCCAAAACTTTGAACCAAATCCTTCCAAAATTTAGAACCTGCAACAAAGGTTTTGTGTTCGGTCCTAATCTAATCTATAATATGAAGGGGGATAACATATTTTGGAAGAAGACACTCTTGCCACAATCCATTCTTTGTAATAAGATGCCATGCACCTTTTTCTACAAGATATCTTGAGAACATGTG
Source organism: Picea engelmannii (assembly GCA_009831015.1). Lineage (NCBI taxonomy): Eukaryota > Viridiplantae > Streptophyta > Pinopsida > Pinales > Pinaceae > Picea > Picea engelmannii. The sequence goes on along the minus strand of ML784140.1, from coordinate 264,043 downwards.
TAGATCTTTGATGCCCCATCCCCCATCTCCCTTTGGACAAGAGATAATCTCCAATTTTACCAATGGTATGGTCTTCTCTTCCTTATTGATTGAACAAAGATAAGATAATGTAAGAACTTTTTTATTTTATTTTATTTTTTTATCTAAGAAATATATATATATATATATATATATATATATTCATTCTTGAGAGAAATAATTCTCCTCGCCCTCCTAGACTTATGCAAAGAATAAGGAAGTTGGTACCTTGCCAATACTATTCAATGGATTTTGTTAGGGTATTTAGACACTTAGGAGTCAGCTAAGATCAAATTGGTCTAATGTGTCTTTAGATAAAAGTGTGTTTCTTAGTGTGTTTCTTTAGTATGCATTCGTAGTTAGGAAATCTGAAGGTCACGATATGTTCCTAACATAGAGTGATCCAACGAATCATATTCTCATCGGTCTTAACGAATACATTGATCTGTGGCTTAACACTCAATTGGTCCATGATCTCTATTTAAAGAGCATGGAGGGTCATTTTACGATGATCAATTGTGAGAAACTCTCTTGTAAATCTCTCTGTAATATTTTCTTTTGCATTAATAAATTTCTCGAAGTGTCCATGTTGGTTGGGGCCATGGACATTTCCCTGTAGAAGTTTTACTACATGAACACATCAGTTTATTTGTATTTGATCTGGTTGTGTGAGTGATTACTGAAAGTGTTCATCCTCTATTGGAATTTATGTGTTGTCGAACAAATTTCTCATTCTTCTCTAAATTTCTAGATAGAAAATAGTAATAATTATTAACATTAATTGTAGCAAGACTCAATGAAAATGAATCCCATAACCTCCATGGGTATTACACCTTAACAAAAAATAATCAAACTAAAAAAACTATCCATAACGGATTATGGATATATAGAGAGAAAAATAAATGATTTAATATGGTAATGCCTCTTCACTTAACTTTAATGAACATATTTTGAATTTGGAATGAATCAAAAAAACTTAACCACATACTTTTCCACCAACCTCTCTTTCAAATGCTTTGAACAAAATTATACCCACATACACTTCTTATACAAGCAACCTAACCTATTATAGAAAAAATAAGAATTAGTATATTTTCATTGTTTGATGATTTTATTTTCATGTAGTTGATGTAATCAATTGTATTAGTGACTAGCACAGCCGATTCGCGGCTGGAAAACGCCGAAAGGTTTCCATTCAGAACAAGAGACGTGATTGAGCCGACTTCAACACAGAGTGCACATAAAAAGTCTGTGTAGGTCGTGTCATCAAACGACCTTTCAGATATAAAAAATGAATGAGTGCCACCAAAATGAAACGTGTGTAGAGTGTTTTTTAATGATATAAACGTGGCCTGCATATATTTTAATTCTCCTTAATCATTTGAACGTGGCAATTATGTATTTTTACAGTAAATTTATAATGTGATTAGGTAAATGTAAAAAAGTAAACATGTTAATGGATTCCTTGATAAATGCAAGGAAGTTATGAACAATAAATCTGATGCATTGATTTTGGAGGACGACTAAGAATATGCCAACATCTTCAATGCTTAACCATCAGATTAGAATTTAAGATTAAAAGATCATTAATTGTGCCCATTGTCAATAGGTGTACGCTTTTCGGCGTAATAAAGTTTCTATATCTTTTTTCCCAATTATATATACATATATATGNTATATATATATATATATATAATTATTATATATTTTACTTTATAAAAAAAACTAAAATATTTCACTTTTGGTTTGAATGATTCATCATATTTAGAGGAAGAAATTATCTTTTTCATTCTTAAGATCCTATCTTATTCAATATTCAATTGGAAAAACCATTCCTTCAATAAATGTATAAATGAAATGATGTCATTCCTTCAATAAATGTATAAATGAAATGATGGTTAGTAAAACTTCACATTTATTTTTTTGGTAAGTAGAAGCATTTCTCTTTTTAAATGGGTTTATTAATTAATTTTTAATGTATTAAACAATTTGATAAATTTATTAAGATTTCATGATTTAAATGGATTTGGATTTCAAAAAAGATGTAATTTATTAAGATTTCATGATTTAAATGGATTTGGATTTCAAAAAAGATGTAACATGTTTTTCTCATAATATAAATTTATGATTGGAAAAAAAAAATATTCTATGGGTACTTCCTTAGCATGTTATTAATATCTTGATCTCATAACCATTGTCACCCAAATGCCTAATAAATTTTATATCACATTTTCTCAATTGTATAAAAACTATAATTTTCTTGAAAACCTATTATCCATAGTTGTTGTCATGTTATTCTTTGTTCTCAACATTGATTTTAACTTTGTATATGTATAAATTTTGTTTAAAAAACACAATGTTAAAAATGAAATCTAAAAAAATCATAATTCATTAGCAACAATGAACTTCTTTAATTACACCCCAAAGGGAATAATATTGAAACTATAAATTCTTAATACCACTAGTCCATAAATTTAATGTATGACAAATCACATACACTAAATTTATCTTCTATATTCTAATTGCATGAAAATATAATATATGATACTTTAATAAATAAATAAATAAAAGGCACATCCACATACTTTGATTAATTTTCCATGCTTCCACATAAGCACTCAAACCATGATTATATTTAGAAAAATTAAAAGCTTTTACACATACATACATATTTATATAAAACCTTTCAAGAATCACACCAAATCAAGTAATTAAATCATGTTACACGATAATATTCAAGGGAGTTGAATTATAACACACAAAAAAATACTTATTTACGATGATGGTTGTCAATCATGTTGAATGGGAAGGAAGCATTTTTTTCCTCCCAATCATAGATGATCCAATCTAACAGTCACCCTCAAGTTGAGGTTATCAACCAACAAGAAACAAAAAGAGAACTTAATCAGACTCTTAGACAAACAACTCTAAATAGCAAGAACATAAATGCCAACAACATTCTATGCCCATTTACCTAAATGCCAACAACATTCTCCTATCAACCGCAATGTTGAATAGAATCCCCTACTTTGCCCAACCGATGTGCTAGTACAAGATGTTTCAAAATGCCTCTCATCATTCTCTAAGTTATTCATTCACTACCACCCCTTTATAAATATAGGAAAAACTCACAATTAACAAGGTAGCATATCAACATGCCTTACAAGGGGGTCACTTAGTAAAAATTGTTCAAAACATGTCTATTAGTGTATTTCTACAAATTCCACCTTCTTTTAGAATTTATTCCATCTTCTTCATATATCTCTAGTCACTTAATGGTAAACTTCAGTAAAAATTGTTCAAAACATGTCTATTAGTGTATTTCTACAAATTCCACCTTCTTTTAGAATTTATTCCATCTTCTTCATATATCTCTAGTCACTTAATGGTAAACTTCGTTATTAATATTTTAAATAGTCCATTGTGGAAAATTACCATTTTAAGAAAAAAAATTATATCAATTATTAAAATATTACATCCCTTCTTTAAATTTTGAATTACCATACCCAAATTTACTTACCTAGTTATACCAAAGTAAATAATGAGACTTTTAAAATAAAGCCCTTAAGATTTATCTTAGACCACTCTATGGTTTGTTCATTAAGCTAGGATTCATTCCCCTATTTCCCTTTGCACATGCCTTCATTCTCATACAACCATAATGTTTCATATGTAACAACTCTCATAATAAAAAATTAACCCTTGAAGTATTGTTTAGTTTTCACACATTAATAGAATCTGAATCCAAGATAGAGAGGTTGTGAAAATGAAAAAACTGGAATAACAATGAACTTCACAAAAATGTTCAAAATATACAAATACATGGAATATTGTTTACATGGAGAATGTGAGGTGTCAAATTTCTCTTGAGGTTCACTTGGTAAAACTAAATATGCAAATCCTCAACTATACATGTGCCTCTCTTTTCCTTTCACCTCACTTATCCTCTTTTTTTTTTCCACTTTTTAGGAAATATACTCTCTACATGACTTTATATTAGAATTTAAATAATTACATCATAATTTTATTCACACATAACTTTATATTATAATTTTAATAATTACATCATAATTTTATTCACACATAAGATACACTTTCAACTTAAAAAACTAAATATTAATAATTCACATAACTCACATGGATATTACACATGGATATTAATACTCATTAATAGAGCCATTGCCTTGGGTTCCCTAACAAATTAATATTCACATCATGTATAACATAAGATACCCTTAACTCAACATTATACAAAACCATGTATTATTCCACTTAATATTCACATCATGTATAACATAGGATACCTTTAACTCAACATTATACAAAACCATGTATTATTCCACTGAATCAACATGTCAATAAAATTTAACCATATATACACTTGGATCATTATTCAAAGTGGGTGTTATAGTGTGATGTTTCACTATTTCTTTGTAGATCAAATCTCACTAGTTTTCAAGTATCAAACACTATGAGGACAATTTCATCCTTGATTTAATGGAGATGGTAAACAATGCTTAACCTTCTAAGCAACTAATATGTATGAATAGAATCAAATATATTTCCTTGGCCATGAAGTTAAGTAGTATAATTTTCTCTTTCTCTACATCAACTATAAAAGCTTCAACCTTTTTCTCTAGATGTAGCTTTTATCATTCTTCTTGGAATTCCATCTCTCTGAATATTTGGAATAAATCATATATTTAACTAATCCAAGTGGATATCGTTGGAAACCCACTTTTTCCATTGTCTCAAAGAATAATTTTCCATTTTGGCAGTTTCTTTACAGTTTTTTAGGTCCCAAACTTCTGGGGTCATTTTGAGGCCCTAAATGAATTGTTTTTGGACTTTTTGGGGGTCAGTGATAGTTATTGGCATATCCTAACCTTCAAAGGAATTTTCACTTCTTGGCTAGACCTTTTTGATGAAGTATCGAACACCCCAAACATAGATCATATGCAAAAGTTGTGCCCTCGGGAAGTTGACGTATCAACTACCCCCATCGGGCCCACACAACTTTTGGTGTTTCATCTAGCGAGGTTAGGGTTTTTGATATTTAGGGTTTCTTCATTTATGATTTATGTTAAAAGGGCCTTTGGAGCCTCATTATAATCAACTTCTTGCAAATGGGCATTGTCGACACATCTCTCTTCAAAGATAAGCTACCACCATTCTAGCTAGCTTGTGTGTTTTGCATTTTATAGTCTTCTATATTCCAGTCGATCATTAATAGAATATGAATTTTATTGTATTATTGTGTTCCTTGACATATTTATGTGTATCTCATTGTTATATCTATGTTATATTTCCGCCTACATGTCATTCCCAAAATAATTCAGATCATGCACAATACCATTGAATGACTTCTTTGTCACACCATATTTGCAAGTGACCTTCTTCCTTTGTCAAAATGTGTGCTAATAATGTTGTACAACTTCCTTGAATTTCTCTTTTCTTTCGCCATATTGGCTTTACAAAAGGAATCTTTCAAAATGCAAATGTTGATCACCTTAAACTCTTTCTTAATATTAATTATCAAACCTCTAATTAACTTGGTACCTATCTTCCCCTTGTTATCCATCACTTTCAATCAAATTATATAATGGTTGAACTCTTGGATGTCGCATCCACTAACTAATTAGACTTTTCCCT
>ML784140.1:235033-247295 GCA_009831015.1 Picea engelmannii | reverse complement strand
TTTATATTAGGCTATTAGCCTCCAAGAGAAGAAGTCAGCCAGAATTAATAATAATATACTGAACAGACACATACCCAGAAGGAGAAGTCGGCCCCAGCAAACTGGCAGGATTACTATAAATACAGGGCGCTAGTTCTCATTTGATAGTATCTCAGGACTGCAGTTTTCCCAGTTGGTGCACAGGTTTGGAGGAGGGTTGCAGATGCAGCTGCAGCAACAACTAGTTTCAATATTGGCTTGGATATCTCTTGGCTAGGGTTTGGAACATCTGATTAGTCTTTTGTGTTGCGTTATCCTTGGGGATTGATGCGCTACTCTTTGTTTGGCTATCTAGCCTAGGGTTTGCTTCCGGAGGAATTCTCAAGTCAAGGTTAAGGTGCTCGGAGGGAGGCTTCGGCCTGTGGTTGGGTGATGAGGGTATAGTCGATGGTAAAATGAGCACACCATCTTCTATATTCTAACATGTATGAGTATATATGCTTTTATAAATTTGATGAGATTTTTTTACATGTAAATTTCAATGCATTTTCTTGGTAAATCAATCATAAGGGTGCCACAACCCACTACGTTGTCTCGAGGAGCATCAATTATGGTTTATGAAATATTGATAGCCTAAGGTGTAGTACGCTATACATGTTGGTAATTCAAGGATCAAGTTACAAGTCAAAGTTTGATTTTATTACTTAGACCTTCTTTGTTTTTTCTTGTGATCTTGTCAAACAAGCTTTCATGACTAGGTATAGAATATTGATCTTTAAATAATTCCCTATAGTTGTGAACAAGTTCTTGGTTACGCAAAGTGTAGGTAGGATCCATATCAATAATCAATTTTACTAGTAAGGAATGTGTGAGGGCATCATTATTGTGGGATGGAGGAATAAAGATGAGTTGGTAATAGGAAATAGGAGATTGATGGAGATGGACACCATAGAAAGAAAAAATGGATATCAAGTTAAGATTGAAGTGACAACACGTAGTTTAATAAATGGGTAATGGCAACATGACATGAAAATGATAAAAATAAATAAGCAAGGAGGACAAAGGATAGATGGAAGTGTTATGTTAGAGATAAAGTGAAGATGGAGGTGAGAGAAGAGGTTGTAAAACAATGTTTAAAAAAAGAGGATGTGAGAACATGGACATTCTATTGGAAGTCTTATGTTCAAGGAACAAATAGTTGTTGAGGTAGATATGCCAAACATAGAAGTGCTTGATGATTATGTCAAGCCCCCTTTTAGGACATCATTACGATAACTTACTTCCAACCTACCCGCATGCATAAGCTAGGTAGTGTTGTGTTCAAGAATGGAACCAAGCAATTAGAACACTGTGAGCATAGCTATAATAGTGATGATGATCTTATCATTGAAGGGATTTCATGATTTTGCTTGAGAAAATAGCAAGGATATCCTCCTATCTCCATTGAGAAACCAAAAGATAGGGAATATTGGTAGAGTTGATTGGTACTAGAATCCTAACAAATAATCCCCTACATGATCCCCATTTTCTTCAAAACTAGTATTATTTGAACTTGGACAAAAGAAGATAAGTAGACTTGGAGAAATATTGAATACAATGAGTGAATAGATGAATGTAAAGGAGAATTGCATAACAAGTTTAAAGATGAGAGTAAGGATATAAAAGAGATACATGTTGATAATGCATGTTGTGTGACAACTAGACATGAACAACTTAGAATTAGTATTCATGTTTGGTCATTCAAGAAAAAATTTAAATCCACCTAACTTTCTAGTGGTGACCTTTGATTCTCAATCATGTTGTCAATTTTCAATGTAGCATGAGAGATGTTGATAAGCATGGGTTTACCTATGAATCTACAGTGTAACACAAGAGAGAAAATACATGAGGGAAGAATGATAGATGAATTTGCAATCACTTTATGGGGAATCGCCATGAATGGTACATGATGCATTAATGGGAAAAAAAAGTAGCCAGAGAGACCCCTATTTACAGGCCGTCAAGAAATAATTGGAAGATGGAATTCAATATTATGCTTTAAACAAAAATATATTGTATATTTTAGAGAGATCAAGAAATAACCAAAATAAATTGTAGGGGAGTATTATCAAAGGTTCAAGGATCTATTAAATCAATTGTTGTTTTTAGTCTTGGATGTATCATACAAAGAGTGGTTCATAAATAGGTTGTAGTCGTTGATTAAGTATTCATTGTTACAACAAAAGTTGGTTGACCATATAGAAGTTGTGTCTATGGTGTTGTGCATATAACATATTGGATACTTAACATATTCTTCTTCAACAACGAGTTATCTTGATATGAAAATGGATTCCTTAACTAATATGGTTAACGAAATGGAAAATATAAGCATAGGAGAGAAGACATTTTAGTTTAATGGGTGCAATACAAAGGGTCATCATAATAATGAATTCGTAGTTCTATTAGAATTGGTGTTAGAAAGGGGGGTCTAACACCCATCGAAAACCACCAATGTGACTTGTGAAGTCTATAGCAACTTTGGAAAACACCATACACACTTTTATATGATGTTGCAACATGATAATAAGATAACCACTTCGATGTGGCATGATGCAAGAGAATATTTGGCCTTAGGAAATTAGCATCAACCAAAAACATTTTGATTTCAAGTTAATATTTTGTAGGATGAAATAAAGGTTTTGCAACTCCCATCATAATGTGTTGCAACCTCCGCTACAATGTTGTGGATTATGCCTTGTTGTGAACTTATGTGTCCTATGAGGATGTTGCAAATATTACCTTGCTATGAATCCACATGTTTTTCTGAGGACCTCGTGGAAGTTGGTGAGCCATTTATGAAAGGAAGACTAATTGGTTTGGAAGTGGTTGGAATAATTTAAACCATCACAACTATCCATCTTCCAATGCACCGATTAAAAGAAAGGATAGAAATGAGGAAAGGGGTTTGTTTTTCAGTTCATGTCAGTTTAGGTGGGATTCAACAAGTTTCCCAAAGGGATCTTGAATGGAGGACGATTTACCACTCTAAAGGGGTTGATGGTCTAAGTCTAAGAACTTGGACAGAAAGGAATATCTGCAGAGCGTGGAGCAAAGTAAATGTACCCAATTCAGTAAATAAAGAATGAGAAACAAATCCATATTTTCTAGTGATGTACTCAGATTGTAAGAGATAATTTTTTGTCTGTGTTAATAAAGAAATCTGCAGATCCATTTAAATTGTTGTTGTCTCTTGTATCTTGTTTTTGTAACTGTCAATTCCTCATCATATTAGTTTAGTTTTAATGTTGTCAAAGCTAGTACACGGGTAGTTTTGTACTCTATGGGCAAAGTCTGAGGTTTTCGTGTTGGTTGAGTACAGGATTCAAGCGTATCTGCATCAAGTGGTATCAAAGTTCGTTTAGCTCCTAATTTTTGGTTCTTACTAGGGTTCCATATAAAAACAACGTGTCTATGGGAGATAAGTTTTCAAAGACAACGCCAGGAAGTAAGGCTTGTGAATGTTAGTCCAAGTGAGGGCTACGAGACAACTTGTAAGAATGCATGTTGGAGATACTATTTCCATCAATGTAATGATCATATTTGGTTAGTGTTTGTTAGATATTGTTGAGATATTATCTCAACCTATCTTCCTAAATTTGGAATAAGTTGGATCTCACAACAACTCAGATATGTCTATGTAAACCTATTGTATTTGTATCAATTTTCATATAATACTCAGAATATTTTATTGTGTTCAATATGTCTACTCTCTCCTATTTTGTCTTGGTATGAGAGATTATCTCCCTCATGGGAGAGCCCAGGAAAATGATAATATATTAGATGTAATACTCCATAGGATAGGAGTAGGATTAGTGGGTGAGAGTAGATTATTTTTTTTGTGAGTGATTGATTGGCGTGTGAAGAGAATTGTTGTCCTCCTAAGTTGTTGTTGTCTATTGTTTTTTGAAAACGTTTTCTACAAGTAGAGGAGTCATGAGTTGTGTTGTGTGAAGATTGAGTCATGGACATGTGAAGAGGATGAAATTAGTCTTGTTTGTTACCATTCGCTGCATGAATACTATGAATTATTGTGTGATTGTCAAGTGACGACCACGAGTAAACCCATCGTTGGAAAATACATAACCGTCAGGTTGTAATCTATATCCATTATTATTAAAGGAGGTACTTTTGCGCCCTCAACTTGATGAGAAGAGCCGCCATACATAAAGAACAAAGTTCTCACAAAATCACATATTGGATGCCCGATGTTAATCTCAACATTCAGTTTCATGAATTGTCAACCAAACTTTGAGCTTTTGTACTAATTTTAACTTTCCAACAGTGTTATTTTCAACATTTTGACTTTAGTAGAAACATTTCATCTTCAAAGAAGAAGAGGGGGAAATCATATTATTTTCATTAGTGTGTTTTTTTAATAGAATATTTTTTAATTATAATGTATTATAATTATCTTTTATTTGTGAAATAAATGATGACAAAATAAGAGGCGTGGCAGAGGAATTTTCATCTTTAGAGAGGGAATCAAGTGCATGTAAAACACTTAGTATGGATAGTTGTCCAGTTAGTTCAGGAGTTGTGGATATAGAGAACGATCCCTCATTAGTTGTTGAAGACATGAGAGTGGTCTTCTAGTAAGGTTATGTGACTTAGTGCAATCCATTAATTGACTTCGGGAGATCCGTGATTCGGGAGTTCGGAAGTGGAACTTGAGAATTCAACTCGAGAGCTACTGAGGCAGCTTGATGGAGCTCAACCTAATTCAAGAACTAGTTTCTGAAAAAAAAATTAATTATGTTTCATGTTATGTATTCAATTTGTGTTTGATTTCAATATTTTTTTCAATAATGTAAGCATTAAGGGGGGTAGTTGGAGATAATTCTTCCATTAATGTAATGACCAGATTTGGTTTATGTTTGCTAGATATTGTTGATATATTCTCTCGATCTCTCTTCCTAAATTTGGAATATGTTGGATCTCATAACAACTCGTAGATATATATATATATATATATATATATATATATATATATATATATATATATATATATATATATATATATATATATATATATATATATATATATATAAACCTATTGTATTTGTACGAGTTTTCATATAATACTCATAACAGTTTATTGTGTACAATATTTCTACTCTCACCTATTTTGTCTATGCCTCCACGAAGAGGAGGAGCGACACAAGGAGGTGCGAGAAAGTGAGAATTGGAGGAATTGAGAAGGAGGCTAGAAGATATGGAAAATAGAAGGCTTGGATATGTTGAAGTAGACTATGAGTCAAAAGACGAGATCAAAGAAGAGTGGGATGTTGAGGAAGGAGACCCAACAATACATTTGATATCTTTTCTAAAGGATGGAGGTAGTGCAGGGTGGAAGTTGGTGGAAGTTTCATACTATGATGGTAGTTTGAAATCTGAGACTCACATTGATTGGATAGGGAAACTTGAAAGGTAATTTTAGTACGAGAATGTTTAGGACCCCAATCAGGTTCTATTCACCATGAAAAATCTATAAGATACCTCTATGGATCCATTATACGAAGGAAATCATCATTGAAGAAAGGAATTATGTCGCTAATTTGATTAATCTTCCAGCCTAGTCACCTTGGATTGCCTCAAATCACTCCCTGGAGAATAATCATTTTACTTTATGTGTTTCTTATTCCATGGTAGAAACAACATCAAGAAAATAAAGAGGAAACTTCAAGTATAGGACATATCCAGTGCATGGATATGCCAAGTTTAGAAGAAACAAGTGTAATGTCGCCCAACAGATAAGCAATATTTTTACATGCATTGTTGGAACTATTGTGACGAAAAGAACCTTGCACTGATGGAAATACCTTGACCTGACATGGAATTTGGAAATCATTAATTTAATTTTGATGCATAGTCAAGTGGACTTCCTAAATAACAATTCGAGTCCACATAAGCTACAAGGGCTACAATAACTCAATAATTTTGATAGGAGTATTTGAGAACATGGGGAGCCAAACCCTCTGGCATACCTTGATAAGAGAGAGCCTAAGAAAAATCAATACCAGTGTTCCAAATTCTTTCCCATAAAACTATAATAACGATATACTAATTGATAGAAAAATTAAGACTGATAAGTGTTTTCCAATCTTATCCAATTCAATTGAAGGATGCACACTTTTACAGAAGGACAAGATTTCTTTCTTCCAATTTTGACAATCACAAGTAACCCATGTTAATGGGTGGATTATACTAAAGGAAAGATCAAGAGGTTCGAAATCATACCCAAAATGAAACTATTTCAAAGATTTTAGCCACAAATTCATGCAAATAATTGAGTCCCTCTAAGATCATGGACCACCCTGGAGAAATTTTTCTCTATCTGCAAATAAATTCTTATGGAAAAAATATTTAAGATATTACACCATGCACCATCCATCAAAATGATTTAATAGAAACAATACATATTGATTGATTAACAAGAAGAAATGAATTTATTGTGAAATCCCATGATGAGTCTATTATGAGGAACATACACACATAACACTTTAAATAGGATGTTTTCCACATGTTTTCCATTCCTTCTTAAGATTAAACAACAACCACCAAAAAATTTGACAACCAAGGAAAAGAATATTGAAAAGTAGCTTAGAAAATGGGACAATTCATAGTTTAGAGCTTATATATTAAAACAACACCCTATACCCACATAGATAGGCCCATCCTTTGTGCCATCCACTGAAATATCCCTTATCCAACTGATATGGATATCTACTATTGAACTATTGTTTTATCACTCAAATATGATATTATGGGGGTTTCTGGATGTTTTGAGTTAATATTTTAACATGCTTGGTTATTTTCACATGTGTGTTTCATTCATTTATTGTTTAAGCAGTATATATGATGCATGAAAAATAAAGAACAACACCATCTCACTAATATGTATTATGAGGAAAAAGAAAGAAACACAACAATATGATGGAAGCAGAGAAAATAGTCATCAGTTAGATCTCATGGATCATCAATGGAATACAAAGAAACTAATATGAAATACCCATGATCAGAAGCTGAAGGAAGATTTGTGCATGCACAGATAAATCGACAAAATTTAGTTCTAGAAACTCACGACAACTACTACAAATACTGGAAAAATCACCCCAATGGATATACTCAATAGAACGGACTGGAACTATCCAAAACTAAGCGCCCTGGCCTCTAGGTTTCTCCTAGAAACTGTCGAACTGAAGATTTGACCTCTGAAGCTCTAAATGTCACNCCCCCCCCCCCCCCCCCCCCCCCGAGGGTTTGCACACCTACTAGGTTGTGTGAGTGCATCCTAGTGATTCCACTGATGTAATTCGACGATGTATGTCTTGAAATGATCGTCCTAGTATACTTTGTAATGGGTCGGAAGGGTTTCCTCGGATCTGATCTGAAATACCCCCTAGAACCCCAAACATCCCTCCTCAAGAACTATGCCCTTCCTGGCAGTATGATGTGCGCTGAGAGATTTCACTGTCAAAATATGATGACTGGTGTCTCAAAATAAGTGCTATGAATAGTTCTCAACTGGGTCAGAAGGAATCTAAACTAAAATCCTCTATCTCATGCAACTGCACAAAACCCTCTCTAATCCTTACGCCCTCACTGATTGAGTTGCACAATCACTGCAAACTGGATAGTCCTGAATAGAATGGTGAAATACCTGAATGGTATCTCTAATATGATAGGGTATATCTCTCAACACCGAAACTGTTCAATGGTGGTGGTTTCCTTCATAAATCCACAAAACAACAAGGGGGTCGATTTCCTCCTCCTCTGGAAAGTGTCTCAACATCAAATCATAACATAATGAGGAATTAGGTTGAATTCCTCCCTTTATACTCTTCCCAATCTAATTCTTTGTTGACATCACTTAATCTATGCACTTTTCCTCCTAAGTTGAGTGGTTAATTAATTAAGTCTCCCCCTCAACACCTTTTTCTTCTATTTCTCTATTGACTTTAGCTTAAGTGACTTTTCCTATGCTTTTTGGATTAATTCATTGTTTAGCCACTAATTTACCCTTATTTCTCCTCATGTTCCCTGTTTGGCCTGACTATAGTCTACGAGAACAAATAGACTACTAAGTCACTCCCTATTGGCCTACTCTTGGGAAAGGGATATCACAATCCTCCCTTCCAGAGATTGCTTGTCCTCAAGCAACATCAATCCTGGGTGCTACAATACATGCTCTCCCTCCCATGTGGCATCCTCCATTGGAAGTCCCCTCCATCTAACCAAGAACTCCCTAATGACCGTGCTCCTCAATCTGCGTTCTCTCTGCTCGAGCACCTCCTCCAACACTAGCTCCAACTAACCCTCCTCATCCAAGTGTGGCAACTCCTCTAAGATGCTGACCTGTTGTCCCACTGCCTTTTTAAGGAAAGAAATGTGAAAGATGTTATGAATCCTTCTACCCTCTTGTAGCTCTAGATCATATACCACCTCACCTATCCTCATGATGACTCTGTATGGACCATAAAATCTTGGCTTCAGCTTCTCTACTCCACTCCTATTCAAGGAGGACTGTCTGATGGCTCTAACCGTAGTAAAACCAAGTCCCCTACCTTGAAAATGTGCTCTATCCTCTGCATTTCTGTATAGATCTTCTGTTGTTTCTGAGTTGCCTGCAAGTTTTCCTTCACTGCCTGTGGGATCCTTTGGATCTCCTCCACCTTGTATTTGGACCCCAGGACCCTGTTATCCCCAAACATAGTCTCCAAAAAAGAGGGTGCATTGTATCCATACAATGATCTAAATGGTGTCATCCTGATAGCCATATGGTGAGTCATGTTGTAGAAATACTCACCCATGTGCGTTGCTTCCCTCCCACATAGATTCTTAGATACCCCTCCACCCATTTGTTGACAATATTTGTCTGTCCATTTTTTTGTGTGTGGTAGCTGGTACTCATGGCTAGCTCTGTGCCTGCCAACCGAAAAATCTCTTGCCAAAACATGTTGATGAAGTGTCCATCTCTTTCACTGACTATCTTCCTAGGTAAGCCGTAAAAACCAGAATAGCTCTCTGAAAAATAACTCTGCTACCTGTATGGCCTTGTAGTCTGTGGGTATGGCAAAGAAATGTGAAAATTTGGTCAGCCTGTCGACCACCACAAATATATATTCCCTGCCCTACACTCGAGGAAGACCTATAATGAAGTCCATAGAAATGCTCTCCCATTTCTGCTCTGGAATGGGTAGAGTTTAAAGTAACCCCGCAGGGTGTGTCTGCTCGAACTTGTTCTTCTAACAAGTCGTTCAATCCTAGATGTGCTTGAGTACATCATCCTTAATACCCTTCCATGAGAATCTCTTCCTAATCTTCCTGTAAGTTTTGAAGTGCCCCTGATGCCCGACTACAGGTGAATCATGAAACACCTCTAGAATCTTCCCCTTCAAGGTAGATTCTGGAACCAAGTAGATCTGATCCTTGTAGAAAATGACATCATCTAGTACCCAGTATCTATCAACTTCCATCCATTACCTCACAAGAAATTATTTTTTGGAGTATTCCACCAACAAATGTGCTTTCCAATCTATGCAAATGTCCATCATCGAACACCCTGGTGGCCTCCTGGACAAGGAATCTTCCACAATGTTCCTCTTTTCCTTGACATACACAATGTCAAAGTCAAAGGCTTGGTTCTTTGATACCCACTTCTGTTTTCTCTCATTGAGGTCTTTCTGATCCAGGAAATACTTGAGACTGTTGTGATCAATCTTCACTACAAATCTTCTACCTACCAGATATTTCCTGAATTTGGTTAAGGCATGCATGATTGCTAGCATTTCCTTGTCATAAATATAGTAGATTCTCTCCAAATTGTTGAGATTCCTAGTATTGAACACAATGGGATGGACTCTCTGCATCAAAACTGCTCCAATCCCCACCCCTGATGTGTCACACTCTAAGAAAAATGACGAAGAGAAATATGGAAGGGATAGAATAGGGAATCTGTGTTATTGGGATAATTGTTAAGTGTAGACACAAATCAATCCCCCTAGCTTCACCACAAAACTAGAACAAAACATGATAGTACACTACTCTTTCCTTAGATTTCAATTATCAAATGAGAAATGGATCTAGAACATACCTTTTAAATATCGAAGATCCAACTTCCCCAATGAAATCCAAGCTCCATCATAAGGCTTATGGAGAAATACCTTTAAAGGAATGCAAGCAACCGAAGACAAGAATAACATAGTCTATTTGATATGGAACTATGTACGTGATCAAAGAATCATACAATATGAACAAATAACATTCATATAAGAAAGAAATGTATATATGTATTAAAGAATGTGGAAGAAAGATACAACCAGATGCCTTGATGCTGTCAGGTTCCTTCCAACAGTTCCTCGCTTCCCACACAATTCTATACCACGGAATCTGAGAATGTAGATCTTATAGCTACTCACAATCTATCTTGACAAAGCAAAGCTCAAATCCAACATAGGCCCAAAAACTCCAAGATACAAAACTCAAGAACATTCCAACCCAATCAAGCTAACTTTCTCCATGAGATCTCCTCTCCTTTTATAAGCTAAAGAGGATAAGGTGAGGAGGTTAGGATGACCCCACTAAATCATGAAAGTGAGTAAGATCCAAACCATTTGGAGGCCACCTCACCATAGAAGCTTATCCTTCTAGAAGCATCGAGAAGATGCTCATTTTTCCCACGTATGAAAATCATCGCACCCTAGCCCTAAGGCAGCCTACGGAGACGTCACAGACTAGTTTTAGGGTAGAGGGTTGCGATCAGGCATTGTCACACCCTGTGTATAGTGCATCCTATGACGATCTTCCTTAATAGGGTTTTTACAAAGGAAAATACAACTTCTTCTCTCAGGAAAAGTTCTTCTCCCTTCTTTCTTCAGGAATTCAGGCCACTGACCCCTTTCAAGGAAACAAATAGGTTTACATCATTAACAATCATAGGGATGAAGAAAATAATGTGTAACAAATATCCCCCCAAAGTATGAAGTTAGAACAAAGTGATAGCTGAAATACTTTTTTGAGTGTGTGTAGGGAACAAGGAATAGTCGGTCGGAAACTTGCCAACAAACAAGGAAATACAGTACAATAATATATCATCACTGAGGTAGGCATTCCCATACTCAGAATACAAATGACTCAAAGCATAAATTCCGACATGCAAAGATCCATGTCAAGTAATACAGGTCATGGCCACCAAACATACACTGTGGATCCATGCCATTATGACTCAAATCTAAACATAGCCACCAAAAACACACTGTGGATCTATGTATTAAAGACTCAAATTTGAACATAGCCACGAGACATACAATGTGGATATATGCAACAGTACAATATGAATATACTCCAATGAAACCTAAATCTATCATGAAAGATTTAGGGTCTTCATCTCCACCACTCTATAGTATGAATCTAACCATGTGAATACATGTACTGAAGTCAAACATAATAGAAATCACTTGATTACTAGTCATTAATGAATATTGTTAACAAGTGTGAGGGAAATCACCATTAATGTCAATGACTCCCAAGGTACTCTGGTACAATCCAACGAATGTGAATCAATGAGCTGAAGTCGAACACTCGACGGAATCTCCCGATCAGGGGTCAATAATGAAAACCCATTGTCGAAAGTGAGGAAACCTGCCATTGAAGCATGCAAGTTCTAGTACCAATTAGTTTCTAAGTCTTATTCCTATATAATGATTTGAAGTCAAGAGGAAAAGACTCGTCACAGGAGGGCCTTAATGTATCCCCCATCAATGGCACGAAACGGGTAAAAATATTTTAGGTAGATCATAGTAACAAGTGATTTACGACTGACTCGGGGATGGCCAATGCAATAGAAGGCTTAAGGACTGTAGAAATGGTTGACGCAATTGAAGGATTTCCGGTTTGAACGTCTCTTTGAACATATTGATGACACATCAATTGTCTTGGCAACACTGACTCAACAACAAGGATCACATTGATCCGGATTTATGTAGGAACACAATGAAATACAGAAATACACATAAACGCAGAGATGCAGTGGAAATAAGACTTTATTTCATTGATAACAAATGACTGAAAAATGCTTACAGCCAGAATGTAAATAAACTAGTTAAGGCGCTGGTAGCTTATCTCTGAGAAGAGATGTGGCTGCTACTCGCATCCATGAGAAGATGATTACAATGAGGCTCTAGCGGCCTTTTTACAATAGACGAGAATGCCAAAAGTCATAGACATCCAAAAACCTAACCCTAGG
>ML784140.1:202957-230377 GCA_009831015.1 Picea engelmannii | reverse complement strand
CCTTATACCCTGATCTCATTGGGGACATGCAAAGAAGGATCGAGAATGAGCAGACCGCTCTGATACCACTGATCCAGATTTATGTAGGAACACAATGAAATACATAAATACACATAAACGCAGAGATGCAGCGGAAATAAGACTTTATTTCATTGATAACAAATGACTGAAAAATGCTTACAGCCAGAATGTAAATAAACTAGCTAAGGCGCTGGTAGCTTATCTCTGAGAAGAGATGTGGCTGCTACTCGCATCCATGAGAAGATGATTACAATGAGGCTCTAGCGGCCTTTTTACAATAGACGAGAATGCCAAAATTCATAGACATCCAAAAACCTAACCCTAGGAGATGAAGCGCCAAAAGTCATGTGGGCCCCGTTTGGGTAAGCTAGTACATCAACTTCCCGGGGTCGTAACTTTTGCATACGATCTCCGTTTTAGGCGTGTGATAGCTCGTTGGAAAGGTATCGTCGAGGAGATTCATTTTGGGGGCTCAATCATGCCTTTGGCTATCATTGAGCACCTATATCTCAAAAAACCTTCATTTAGTCCCTCAAAATGGCCCCGAAAGTTAAACCTGCTAAAAATAGTAAATTGCCAAAATTGCCAGAAAACTATTTTGAGCCAGTCGGAAAAGGTGGGTGGCCACCAATATCCACCTGGATCACACATACCAATTTGTAATCTTATAAAGGAGTATGGTCAATATACAAGAGGATTTTCCAACCTAGACACAAAGCGAGTGAAAGGGTGTCATGTTCAAAAGTGACTCTTCCATAGAATACAGGTTTAGACACATTTTTCCCCAATTTTTCCCCCCACCATTTTTTGCGAGTACCTCTTTATTTTTACACAAACTTGAGGAGGATAACATATCCTTGAAATGTAATCTCATCCTTTGAATGATTCCTTCAGTTTAATGAACCCTAGGAAGGAGTGGTTCGGTCCCATATGGGCCTTTTGATATTTGTTTTACGAGTCCAAAGAAAGAAAATTCAGGGGTTTTCATGTTTAGAGAGTCTGAAAAACACTTAAAGGAAACTCCACAATGTCCTTTTTCATAAAGTAGTCTGATGATACCGAAAAAGAGATAAACTACCGCTCAACAAACATTTTCTTCAAATACTTTAACGAGCGTGAAAAGAACAAGATCACTCGGCAATTTTTTCATGTTTAGAGAGTCTGAAGAGAGCTTAAAGGGAACTCTAGGGGGTTCCTTTTTTGTATAACCTTTATAAGTCCGAAAAAGTGATAAAAGTATACTCGGTTACATTATCATGTATTTATGAGCATGAGAAAGAGTAAAGACTAAGCTTGAGATTGTTTTCATTTTTATGCAAGCTTAAAGAAAAAAAAATTGTGCTTGGGATAGATTTTATTTTTTCAGAAGCTTAAAACTAAACAAAACTATGCTTGGACCTCGTTTCATTTTTACACAAGCGTGAACTAGATGAAACTATGTTTGAGGTAGGTGGTTTCGTTTTTACACAAGCTTGAACCAGAGAAAAATATGCTTGTGACTTCCCAACACAGAATCCAAGGATGGTTGGTACTTAGCCCCTGAATTAAGAAGCTAGTGTCTTAACTTCAGCATGAAGTCCAGAGGCTATAAGCAAATTCCCTGCAAGCTTCATTTCATCCAACTGCAAAGGTGAATGAAATGAAGCTTCAAATATTAGACGAAGGACTTGACTCAAACAAAGAGGAGGAACAATTTGTTTTATTTTTGAATGAGCTTGACACAGGAATAAGAACTATGCTCAAGAATCTAGGTTCAATCCCCAGACCTATGTTCCATTTTTTAATGAGCTTGACACAGGAAAAAGAAATATGCTCACAATTTTTGTTTCGATTTTTAACGAGGTTTCCATGGAAACAAAAAAACTATCCTCGTAACCTCTGTTTCATTTTTAAACGAGGTTGTCATAGAGACACAAAAAATATCCTCGTAGATGGTTTCATTTTTTAACGATCTTGAAATCAGAAAACCATACTCAAGGCTGGTTTCATTTTTTAATGAGATTGAAATCAAAAAATCATGCTCAAGGACTCTCTTCTTGATCACGGCTTCCAAGAGGACAACTCTCTAGAAGGACACCATGTCAAGGGACAAAACTCGGTCATGGCCTTCAAGATATCTTCACTTGATGGAAGAACAATGCTCTAGAAAGACACCACGTCGAGGGTCGCAAGGGTCGCGACAGGGGGAGATCAATCTCTAAAGACCCCATCGAAGAGATCACCATGTCAACTACCGGATCTAAGTCATAAGAGACTGAGCTTCTAGTGAGAGGCTCATCTTCATCGACAGGTGAAGGCATGGGGGACAACGCCACATAATTGACCTGTGGCGGGGAAGATGCTATCTGCATATACGAATCATTTAGGGAGGTCATGGAACTCAAGTCAGGACCAACGAACAAAAGTTGATCAATAGTCACAACTCTTCCATCGTGAGGGAAAGAGATCACATGAAAAAGAGTGGACATGATAGCTTTCATGGCATAGACATAATCTCTCCCAAGGAGTAAAGAAAAATCCAAGGGGTCTTGGACTACCATGATGTCAATAAAGACATTTTTCCCTCCCAAAGTTAAAGGAAACTGAGGAAGGATCCCTAAAGGGTGACTAGTTCTTCTGTTAAAATATAATAGATTATGTGTAACTGGTGCAAGTTGAGGATAACCCAAATCTTGCCAAGCAATAGAGGACAAAATAATAATGGATGAACTTTCATCTATCAACGTTTGAGGAACGTACCGACCACAAAATTGTATTGTAATCTTGAAAGGAATGTGAGAGGGAAGATTAGGTCTAGTTAGTACACCCCAATCAAAAAGGATGGCCTCGTTACTTGGAGGGGGTTCCATGGGAGAAGGAGGAATACCCCCCAATATGGTAGATTCTGTATCAATGAGAAAAACATGGGCAGTATCAGGTTTACTCTCTAGCGGGAGAGTAGGATCGACCGATGACGGGATCAAATCGATCACTAGAGTCACATTCTCCAAGGGAATAATGGGGTCGACGACTGGAAACGGATCGAATGCTTGGGTTTCACTCTCTAACGGGACAGTGGAATCGATCGAGGATGGGATTGGGTCGACCACTTTGTCAACTGGTTCAACTAAGGACGTGACCAGATTGACTTTTTGATCAACTAGACTAACCAACGAAGGGACCATATTGATCATTCCATCAACTATAGGTGGGTCAAGAGTAATCTTGCAATAAGCAGCTGGAAGTTGAGGCTGGGAAATAGTCACGTCTTCCAGTAATTTCAAGGCTTCATCCATATGAGGGAAAAGGTGAGTTTGATGACTCCCTTCGCATAACCTACAAGGAAAATTGACTCTACTTTTCTTCTTCCCAACGGTATCTTGACTAGTTAATGGGAGGTCATCAACATGTTGTTCAGAGGCTGACGACATGGGTTGGCAAGGACATGTAGACCGTGCTTCTATAACCTTGGATAGACCAGGGAAATCCTTAATAAGATGAATACCCTTATAAATCTTGGAAGGGTACTTGGGCTTACGGGTTGTTTGGGTGATCTTGGCATCATCAACACTCCCAGTACAATCAACAGTAACTAGTTCATTTCCAACATGCACGACATCGGTTGGAATTTTGGACCCTTGTTTATTTTTCTTCTTCTTATTCTTCCTTTTCTTCATCTTCTTATCCACCGAGTTACTAGCTTTAGAGATTTCACTCGACGAAGAATATGAAATGGAAGAAGACCTTACAAGTGAAGAAGGTGAAGAAGATCTTACTGGTGAAGAAGGTGAAGGATCAACATGAGGTTAATGTTCTTGGGGGGAAGTTCTTACAAACGAAGCACTAGCTGCATTCAGGATTACCTGAGTGGAAAACAACCATACTGGTAATCCAATTGTGAGACCTGGAAGGCTCAATGTAGCGATGTGAGGAGGCCCAATGTTTACATAAGAAGGAAAAACAAAAGGTTCCCCTGGAAAATGGATTCCCTCATTGGTCATTATGGGAACTAATGCCATTAAATAAATATCCAACCTAGATTATGTTAGGGAAAACAAACAACACATGCTAAAAATCTAGTAATAAAGTAAGAAAACAAAACCTTCTCATAATGAACGCACTAGTTGGTGATGAAATCCAACATCGCAGGAACAATGTAAGAAGGGGATGAGATAGAGAGGGTGGAAAAGTTATGTTGACGACCTGGTTAACTAACTTATGCCTTGGTGCAAGCTCCCACACATAATCATGGGTATACCCTCCAAGGAGCCCAAGTGAATTTGGCCAACGTCATTTCTAGGTACCATGAATACTTGCCCCTCCACAGTCACCACGTGTAAAGACCCTAAAGAGATAGGCCACTAAGGTTACCAATTACTACAATAATGCCTGGGGAAATAGTTGACAGACCGATCCACGCACAAAGGCAGGGTATCTAGCCTGAAATCAACTCAAAAGGCTTCCACTCATCATTGTGGGTATACCTTCAAGTGACCCCCATAATATGCACAATCTCTACACCAAGACCAACAAAGCAAGGTGAGTAACTCTGCCAGTCTCAATGCGACCTCAGGTTTGACCCTTGTGTGAGAAGGGATTCCAAGGACAAAATGTAGCAAGTGGATTTCATCGCTCCCTAATGCAATATTATATGTTTGTTTTTAGCTTTGGAAAGTTATCTTTCACACTTATTCCAAAGCCCTACAACTAATCTAATGTAGGTTTGCTACTAGAAAATATAAAAATGTCTAATCAATTTTTATAAGCTCTTTATTTTTAAGGTTGTTGTTTAATCAAGAGGAAAATAGTGTGGACTAAATGATGTTTTGAATGACTCTAAACAATGAAAAGAAATGAGAATGCAAATATTTCACTTCAATGGAAGATATATTACGAGAAGGAGAATACGTTCATCATTCCCAGATGCACAATGTCCCAAAATTTTATTAAAATCATCAATATCAATATTTTCAAGAAATGAGCCAATGAGATTGCACACCAATACATGATTCTTGGCTCCCCCTGGCCATGAGGGGGAATTTGTTTTTAAGATTTCAAGACCAAAAATGCCGAAAACCATGCAATTTCGCTACTTCAAATGGAAGGATTCCCCCAATCAAATGCAAAGAAAGAAATAAGATTTTTTTTTTTCAAAGATAGCTAAAAGCAATATCAAATCACTTCAAAACAAACACAACCCAAACAAAGTTTCTCTTTTAGCACGAGTTATTTAGAAAAAAGAAGTGTTATTTTCACTAAACAATTCTAAAGAAAAACAAAGCTTTGTAATTGAAAGACACTCAAAGCAAGAGATAAAATCTTTCAAAACAAAACAAGCTAAAACAAAGCAAAGATGGCTAAAAGAAGATTGAAAGCTATCAAGCAGACTATAAATAGACCCGACAAATCACCCCAAACACTTATCATAGATCTGGGTAAGGAAAAACCACCAAAATCCAAAAAAATCCCAAATCATCGCAGGTTGTAAGACAAACACAGAGTGATGATTTTGGGTCGATGCAGGATAGAGAAAAACTACAGTGCGGTGTCACCGCACTGTGTCAAAAAGGCAGGATGTGTCAATCCTAGATCATCACACTGTCCCTCAAAGAAGGATGCGACGATCAAAGGAAAAAATGGAAAAAATAAAAAGCATCAAGGTTTTTCTAGTGAAGTTTAACAGCCAAAGAGTCAAGATGGATCTCATATTGATTCAGAAAACAAAACCCAAGCAATCAAAGCAAGAAAGCAAGACAAACTAGGAAAACAATATGTTCCCCAATATGGTCGCCAATTTTGTTATCGGTCTAATTGTTAAGTGTGGACACAAATCAATCCCCCTAGCTTCACCACGAAACTAGAACAAAACAAAACAATACACTACTCTTTCCTTATATTTCAATTATAAAATGAGAAATGGATCTAGAACATACCTTTTAAATATCAAAAATCTGACTTCGCCAATGCAATCCAAGCTCCGTCGTAAGGATTATGGAGAATTATTTGTAAAGGAATACAAGCCAATGAAGACAAGAATAACAGAGTCTATTTGATATGAAACTGTGTACGTGATCAAGGAATCATACAATATGAACAAATAACATTCATATAAGAAAGAAATCTATATATGTATTAAAGAATGTGGAAGAAAGATACAACAAGAAGCCTTGATGTTGTTAGGTTCCTTCCAACAGTTCCTCGCTTCCCACACACTTCTATCCCATGGATTCTGAGACTGTAGATCTAATAGCTACTCACAATCATCTTTACAAAGCAAAGCTCAAATCCAACATAGGCCCAAAAACTCCAAGCTACAAAACTCAAGAACTTTCCAACCCAATCAAGCTAACTTCCTCCATGAGAGATCCTCTCTGTTTATAAGTTGAAGAGGATAAGGTGAGGAGGTTAGGATGATCCCACTAAATCATGAAAGTGAGTAAGATCCAAACTATTAAGAGGCCACCTCACCATAGAAGCTTATCCTTCTAGAAGCATCGAGAAGATGCTCGTTTTTCCCATGTATGAAAATCGCCACACCCTAGCCATAAGTCAGCTTGTGGAGACATCGTAGACTAGTTTCAAGGCAGAGGGAGGTAATCAGGCATTGTCGCACCCTGTGTATAGTGAAGCCTACGACGATCTTCATTAATAGGTTTTTTATAAAGGAAAATACTACTTCTTCTCTTAGGCAAAGTTATTCTCCCTTCTTTCTTTAGGAATTCAGGCCATTGACCCCTTTGAAGGAAACATATAGGTTTACATCATTAATAGTCATAGGGATGATGAAAATAATGTTTAACAATGTGCTCATAACCTCCTTCATTTTCTCAAATGTCTATTGTGATTCCTCTTTCCAATAAAAGGCACCCTTATTGGTCAAATCTGTGAGTGGTGCTCCAAACTGTGAAAATCCTCTGACGAACCACCTATAGTAACTGCATAACCCAAAGAATACCTTCAACTCCATGAGGTTCTTGGGTGTTATCCAATCCAAAATGTCTTTGATCTTCTCTTGATGAACATGTACTCCATTCTCACTGATGATATGCCCCAAGTACAATATTTCTCTCATCTCAAACTCACATTTGGACTCCTTGGCATATAATAAATGTTCCTACATAATGCCCAGGACCTCCTCCAAATGTGCCAAATGTTCATCCCACATCCCGTTTTAAATCAATATATCATCAAATAATAGCAATATGTATTTCCTCAACTACCCTATGAATATGTGGTTCATGCAAGACTAGAAAGTGGCAGGTGTGTTGGTCAATCCAAATGGCATGACCAAGAACTCAAAATGTCCAAAATGGCATACGAATGTTGTCTTCTCTATATCCTACCCCCTAATGTTTATCTGATAATATGTTGACCACAAATCAATATTGGTGAAGAAAACTATCCATGTAACTCATCCATCAACTAATCTATGTGCAGAATGAGGTACCTGTTCTTGATCGTTTTCTTGTTGAGAGCTCTATAATCAATGGACATCCTCAATGTGCCATCCTTCTTCAATACCAAAATGACTGAAGAGGCAAAAGGAATCATGATGGGCTTGATGTGCCCCATCACAAGCAATTATTTGATTGCTTTCTCAATATCATCCTTGAATCTCTTGGGGTGCCTATAGGGTGCAGTGATCACCAGTGTAGCCCCTACCTCCAACTCGATCATATGCTCAAATCCCCTATCTAGTGGTCTCCCTGGGGGTATCAACACAAATATTGGCTCATACCGAATCATAATCTTCTTGATCTATGGATGGTAATTCTCTTTGCCCTTTGAATCCTTTTGTGTGGTCATCAAACACTCTACTGCATAGGCTACATCACTGTGACAGAAGATCCGCTCTATCCTTTTTGTTGATACTGCTCATGATGCTCCTGTAGACATGCCTCTCAGTAATACTCTTGATCCAATGGCATCTCTGAATATTATGGTCAACGTATGATAGTTGAACCCAATATTACCCAATGAATATAACCATTGTACCCCCAATATTGCATCAGTATATGATAGGTCAACTACATAGAACGTATCTATCATGGTGTAGTTTTCTAGGTCTGGGATCATGTCCAAACATGTCATCGTGTATCCATATTCCACTGCAACGTGGAATACCTCTTACTCCTCATTGTGTAACCCCCTCCTGGGTACTAAGGATGCATCTATGAAACTGTGGGTGGCCCCACCATCAACTAAAGTAGTCATGAAATTCCCCTGTACAAGGCCCTTTAGCCTGAGAGTGTTGTACCTGGGTACTCCAGAAAGGGTTTCTATGGTTCCCCCTTTCACTTCTCTACGAGGTTTTGTCTCCTCCATGGGTTTTGCCCCTACCTGTTTCTGAGGTTTCTTTGGCTGCCACTATGGTTCATGTGTGGTCTCATACTCTGAATCAATGTTTTCTTGATCCCTAATATCCTCATCCTCCTTCTCACTGCCTGATTCCACCTCAATGTAGTGGATCTTCCCCTTTCCCATGCATCTATGCTCTGGGACCCAAGGATCTCTACAAGAGAAGCAAAGCTTCTTCCTCATCAACTCTTGTCTTGTGTCATCATCCAACTTAGGCTTACCCTTCCATTCCCTTTGAGGATTTTTTGATCCTTGTCTCTTTGTGGTACAAAGGGTTTGGTAAAGGTTTTTTGTTTCAGTGTTCAGTCCCCCATGTCTCTCGTGTGCACAATGGCTTCCTGTAAGGTGTGATGCTTGAAATCCTTAAACCAACCCCTCAATGGTTATGTCAATGCCTCAGTGAACAACATCACTAGTCGGTGCTCTGATATATTTGATACAACCACAACCTTCCACTGGAACTCTATGATGAAGGCCTCAACTGATATGGTCTATCTCAACTGTGTAAGTTCCCTAAAGTGGAGCTCTGGATCTCTCCTATAAAACCTCTCCATCAACCTCTCAGTGAAATCCAAGTATGAAGTAATGTGGTTGTGAACCAAGGTCACCATCCCATGTTACCACCACTCGTGGGCCTCCCCCTCCAAGTGCAATTTGGTGAAGTTGATAGCTTTCAAATTTATCATCGGGTTAAGCTTGAAATATGTGTCAAGATTTTGTACCCATGCCTGAGCTGAGCATCGTTTTGATCCATCGAAAGTAGGAATTTTCAACTTTCCCACTTTCTTGATGAAATGCATGTTATGATTTTTCCCATTGCCCCTCTGTGCCTCCTGGGGTTTGTTTCGATATTTGATCGAACAATAGTCCATCAAACTCATGTCTACATGGAAATTTGGTCCTAGTTCCAAGTAGTCTCTCCTGTACCCCTCAAACGAATCCTATGGAACTACATGTTCCTGACCTGACTGTCCTCTCACTTGCCCTGGCTATCCCAATGGTTGTCCCAATAGTTTTCCTACCTGGAACTATGGGTATAAAGGTCAGGGAATCCTCTCAAATGATGTGTAAGCTCGGATTGGTGAAGGGTGTGGACTAACTCCACCCTGAGATCCACTGGAGCCACTAGCCCCACCTCCCCGGTGTCTCCCTAATCCACTCTCTCCTCCTGCGACATTGGCACCTATAATGCTAAAGCTATGGTGGATCATTTTTGTATCGATAGCCATGTGTTGTATGGTGTTAATCATGTCCCTATGTCCTCTATATAGGTCATTCAACATGGCCTTCGTACTATCAACATGTGTCTCGAGGCCTTTCCCCCTACCCTTAGGTGTTTAACTCCTATCACCCATAGTCCTCTCTATCTTTGCCTCTGTGTCTGAACTAATATGCTCTATGTACTCTAACGTTGGCTCTGTATTTGACTTAGTGTGGATGGGAGTGTAGTCCCTTTGTTTCATATCCCTCCTATCTTTGTTATGACCTCTGTGGTACAGAATGTACTCATCCCCATAGTGTCCTAGGACCTATGGGTATTCTTCACTTTTTCCTAGAATCATGGGGTCATGAGAATCACTTCTTCATAGGATGGAAAGAAGAAGGCTCTGATACCACTGAAATATCCTTGATCCAGCTGATCTAGATATCTACTACTGAATTATTGTTTTAGCACTCAGATATGATACTCTGGGGTTTCTTGATGCGTTTGAGTTAATGTTTTAACATGCTTGGTTTTTTTCACATGTGTGTTTAATTCATTTATTGTTTAATAATTGTATATGATCCATGTAAAATAAATAACAAAACCATATCACTAATATGTATTATGAGGAAAAAGAAAGAAATACAACAATATGTTGGAAGCAGATAAAATAGTCATCAGTTAGATCTTATGGATCGTTAATGGAATACAAAGAAACTAATATGAAATACCCATAATTATAAGATGAAGGCATATCTACACATGCATAGATAGATCGACAAAATGCATTTCCGAAAACTCACAACAATTGCTGCAAATATTGGAAAACTTGCCCTGGTGGCTACACTCAACAGAATAGATTGGAAACTGTCCCAAACTGAGTGCCCTGGATTCTAGGCTTCTCCTGAAAACTGTCAAACTAAATATATAACCTTTGAAGCTCTGAATGTCACCCCCTAGGGGTTTGCGCACCTCATAGGTTGTGTGAGTGCACCCTAGTGATCCCACCAAAGGAATCTGACGATGTATGTCTCGAAATGATCATCCCGGTATCCTCTATAATATGTCAGAAGGGTTTCCTCAGATCTAATCCAGAATACCCCCTGGAACCCCAAACGTCCCTCCTTAAGAAATTTGTCCTTCCTGGCTGTATGATACGCACTGAGATATTCCACCATCAAAATCTTATGACTAGTGACTCAAAAGAAGAGCCCCGACTAGTTCTCAACTGGGTTGGGAGGAATCTACAAGATAATCTTCGGTCTTGTACAACTACACAAAACCCTCTCTAATCCTTGTGCCCTCACTGGTTGAGTTGCACAATCACTGCAAAATGGATACTCCTGAATAGCATGATGAAATACCTGGATGGTATCTCTGATAGGATAAGGTGTATCTCTCAAAACCGAAATGGATTAACAGTGGTGGTTTCCTCCAGAAATCCACAAAACAACAAGGGGGATGGTTTTCTCCTCCTCTAGAAACTGTCTCAATATCAAATCATAACATAATGAGGAATTAGGTAGAATTCCTCCCTTTATACTCTTCTCGATCTAATTCTCCATTAACATCACTTAAGCTAGACACTTTTCTTCCTAGGTGAGTGATTAATTAATTAAGTCTCTCCCCCAACACCTTTCTCTTCTATTTCTCCATTGACTTTAGCTTAAGTGACTTTTCCTATGCTTTTTGGATTAATTCATCATTTAGCCACTACTTTACCCTTATTTCTCCTTTCATTCCCTGTTTGGCTGACTATAGTCTGCATGAACAAATAGACCACTAAGTCACTCCATGTTGGCCTACTCCTGGGAAAGGGACATCACATCCACCAAAGATTGAAATGGAACAAAGACATAAAATCAATGCCTTTGACTTGTCTATTAGGAAATACATGGTGAATCCTACTATGATCCCAATTTGTAAACTAACCTCTTACTGTACCACTGAAATAAATTTGAATGCACTATTAGTCAACTTAACTTGACTAACCAAGCCAACAACATTTTGAAAAAATCAAATCAACATTCTCATCCTTACTACAAATTTAATTATAGCAATATAAAAGTAGATCTAAGCATCTTTTTTAGTTTGTTTAAGTTATGATTTTGAGGTCTCCCAATGATTTATATGGTTGATATTTCTATAGAGATCTTTGGTTTTTTGATATGCACAAAATAAGCTACATGAATATTGAATTTACAAGAAATAGGGAGGTCATATTTTAGGCATGGATGGTACAGGTTTAGGAGGCTCAAATACTCCTTTATATACAATATGTGGTTCAATGCATGAATTGGGATTTCCAACCGTGGATGTTTTTGACAAAAAACTATATTTTGAATGGATTTTGGATGCACTATAGATGGTATGAAAATATAGGCACTATTTTTTCATAGTAAAACCAATTTATGGTTGCTAGTCAGAGACATCAACATTTGTTGCAAGGAATGCCAACGAGCTTTTACAGGTTATTTCTTAAAATAACCAAAAGGAAACTCTAGATGATAATAAGGTTTGATTACACCTTATAAAATACTTTTACATGGTTGAGATTGTAGAAAGATACAATCCTCAAATGAAGGAGGCATTTTCTGAATTTATTTCAGTCCAAGGAAGTTAGCAATTGCCAAAAAATCACTTAGTCGGTGCTATGAAAATATTGGTTCTTCCTACATGCCTTTCAAGATGGTCAAAATTGAGATGTTGTTGATTATTCTATTGGAAAACTATTGTTGAAAAGTTGTTTGATCCACCCGAAGAGGTGAGTATAGAGTACGATGATCCTATAGGGATAGAATTTTGTAGTTAGCATCACTTTTGCCGAAGTATATTTTGCAATTAGTATCACTTTTTCCAAAGAATAATATGTTAGTTAAGTATGTCCATGATATTCTCATACAAGCACTATCATGAATATTACCTTTGGAGGAGTATAATGTGTTGGAAAGTTGGTTGTCATTTATGTCAACCCTTGGAGCGTTCAAGATACCCCAGAGTTTTGATCAAGATTTATGATAAGTTAGTTATCATTGATGTCAACAAGATTGTTTGATGTCAACAGGTGCGATGGGTGCATTTGAACAAGTCTACAAAAATCCCCAGAGGTATGGTTATGGAACACAAAGTTGATCGAGGAATAAGGAAATGAACAAAAATGTAAATGTAGGTATTACATCCATAGATGGATAGTACTCATCATGTTGTTTATGGTGATAGGTGGTACGCCATGTCATTCCTGAAGGTTAGGGAGATATGCCCTCACGAATTTGGAAGCCCCAAAGAATGGTTAAGAAGCCCCTAATTGGTTACAAGCCTTTTAAAATAAACACAATGATCTAAATGACATCTACTATAACTTTGTTTTGTCATAAACCTGTCAAACTTCAAATACCACTGCCTTGGAGCTTGCTTTAGGCCATACAATCTCTTCTTCAACCTACATACCAAATTCTCCTTCCCTTTGACCTCATACCCATGTGGTTGTTGCATATAAATTTCTTCCTCCAAATCCCCAAGGAGAAATTTTTTTTTTACATCTCACTGTTCAAGATGCAAATATTCTACTGCCACAAGAATTAAAATAGTCCCAATTCAATTCTTTTAACAACAGGATAAAATATTTCATCAAAATCTATACCTTTCTTTTTTGCAAACCCCTTTACAACAAATCTAGTCTTGTACTATCTTTTTCCTCCATATTCTTCCTTCAACTTGTAAACCCATTTATTCTGCAATGCTCTTTTTCCTGCAGGCAACCGAACCAAGTCCCAATTCTGGTTATTTACCAATGAATCCATTTCCTCTTTCATTCCTTTCTCCCACTTCTTTTTAATGTCTACTTGCATTGCCTCTTCATAACATTCTAGTTCACAAGAATCAGTCAACAAAACATAATTCAATGAAGGAGAGTATCATTTAGGGGGTCTACTTAACCTGGAAGATATTCTAACAACACGTGTAGGAGTTTGACGTACCTTCTTCTCCTATTGTTGTACATTTTTATTTTCTGGTACCTTTGGAATTTATTTTTTAGTGATCTCATCAAGCACTGTGTATTCTGGTTTTTCTTTTTCATGTTTCTTTCCCTGCAACTGATCTTTGTACATGATCTTCTCATTAAATATGGCATCTCCACTCCTAATGATTTTGTGATTTTCATAACCCAATAAGCGATAACCAAAATCATTAACATTGTATCCAATAAAGGTACACTTCTTGGATTTTTCCTCAAGCTTTGTTCTATTTTCTTTATCAATAAGGACAAATGCTTCACAACCAAAAGTCTTCAAGAAAGAATAATTTACCTTTTTACCTCTCCATGCCTCCTCTAGAATTTCACCATCCAAAGAGCTTAAAGGTCCTATGTTTATTAAGAAAACAACATTTTCCCAAAACTGTAAGGGAAACCCAACATGCAATCTCATACTCCTTGCACACTCCATGACTGTCATGTTCATCCTTTCTAACACACCATTTTCTTGTGGTGTTCCTGAAACTATTTTCTCTCTACGAATACCATGGTATGAATGTAACCATCAAACTCCTTGATACAATATTCACCTCCATTGTTTGATCTAAGACACTTCAACCTTTTTCATGTCTCATTCTCAACCAAATATTTCCATTTCTTAAAAGTATCAAAAACATCAGATTTTTGTCGAATGCAATAAACCCAAGTTTTTCTAGTTGCATCATCAATAAAAGTAACATAATAATGAGAGCCAGCAAGAGATGATACATGAGCTGGTCCCCATACATTTGTATGCACAAGCTCTAACATTTCA
Source organism: Picea engelmannii (assembly GCA_009831015.1). Classification (NCBI taxonomy): domain Eukaryota; kingdom Viridiplantae; phylum Streptophyta; class Pinopsida; order Pinales; family Pinaceae; genus Picea; species Picea engelmannii. The sequence goes on along the minus strand of ML784140.1, from coordinate 216,028 downwards.
CTCTTCTTTTGTTTTCTGACTCTGAGAAATATGACTCTCTTATGTTTTCCATAAACACAATGCTCACAGAAATCCAAATCAATTTGTTTAAGATATGGAAACAAATTTATTTTGTGAAGTATCTACATCCCCTTCTCACTCATGTGTCCAATCCTATGATTCCATAGTAATGTATCCACTCTTGTAGAAGCTAAAGAGATAGAAGAGTCAATATTACCAGTACATAAATACAATGTACCTACCTTCTCTCCTTTTTCTATCACTAGTGATCCTTTGGTGACCTTCCATGCATTATCTGTAAATATGGATTTACAACCTTCACTTTTCGACTACTCTGTTGAAATTGTATTTTTCCTTAGATCTAAAACATGTCTTACCTCTTTCAACAACCATTTTTTTCCATTCTTTTGTTTTATTTGTACTTTTCCCATTCCAACAATTTTGCATGGTGCATCATCATCCAAATGAACCTGTCCAAAAGCACCTTGAACATAATCTAGAAAATGTTTCCTATGGGGTGTGGCATGAAATGAAGCCCCTGAATATACTACCCAAGACTCAGAAATATTATCTACAAAAAGAATCAAATCATAATGTAACACATCACCTATTACATTTTCTTCTTGATTTTTCTCTTGTTCTCCATCTCTTTGTTTCTTTGGAGCTCTGCAGTCTTTCTTTAGATGTCCTTCATTCCCACAATTCTGACACTCTATCTTTCCTAGTTTGGATTTTCACATGCCCTTCCTAGAATTCCCACGGTTCCCTAAGCCCTTTCCTCTATCATTTTTTCTTCCCTTGTTCTCCATGTTTAACGCATTACATGATGTCTCACCCATGTTTTTCCGTTGCATTTCCTCGCTAAGGATAAAACCAACAACATCATCAAATTTTAGAGTGTTTGAACCAGAGACAGAGTTACTTATATCCATTACCAATCCATTCCATCTTTCTAGCAATCAACACAGGATTAGAAGATCCATGACCTCATCATCAAAGTTCACTTTTACAAAACTTAGCTGATTAGTAACCATATTAAATTTATTTAAATGGTCTGCAACAGACCCACCTTCTGACATCTTCATATTAAATAATATCTTCATTAGAAATACCTTATTGGATGCCAAGGGTTTTTCATACAGTTTATTCAATGTGTCCATTAGCTCCTTCATTGTATTTTCTTTCGAAATATTGAAAGCTACCGACGATGCTAGGATCAACTGTATCGTTCCTAGTGTCTTTCTATCAAGAACCTCCCATTCTTCGTTCTTCATGGTTTTCGGCTTCTTTTATATTCCACCCAATGGTAGGAATAGATCCTTCTGGTATAAATAATCTTCCATCTGCATCTTCCATGACTAGTAGTTTTGGCCATTAAATTTTTCGACCCTAAACTTTCCATCTTTCGCCATTGCTCCCACTCGAACTAGGAACCCTCTTTTCCTTCAAATTACCTTTCTCTCTGATACCAGTTGTTATAAAAATAGGATTACAGAGTAATAAAATAAAACAAATATGGAAATAAAACACATAAGATACATAATAAAATAGAGGAACAGATATATGTGGTTCACCCAATGTGGGATACGTCCACTAGAGAAACTGCCAGGTCCTTCCTTTATTATTATCCAACAAATGAAGGGATACAACCTACAACTCACCCATTGTAACTTCATCTTATTTCTCTCACAATCTCCTCTCTCAGAATACAATATTCACAATGATGCATAGCCACAATACAATTCCCTCATTAAAGAGGGTTGTCTTCTAGGAAAAAAAAACCTAACATAACTTCTACCATCAAATTTGTGATGTTATAATGAATGGTCTAGATTTACTATGAAATTACAATACACATTTACAAGGAAAATTTTCCTTCAGGGGTCTGCTTTCCACTAGACCCCATAGGGGGGGGAATCCCCCCAACATGGAGGAGTGTACAGTCTTCATGGGGTATAAACACGACTGCAAACAAAGACCTTTGAATCAGGAAGATAATCAGGCTCCAAAACCAACATAAATTTGATAATGAGAGGCTTATGAAAGGCATAGAGAAGCAAGATCACTTCAATATCAAGTTAATGAAAATATTGGATAGAATAGAAAATAAAATGGATAAGAATAAAAATTCAAGGAGTTGCAGGTCTCATGGTGAAAGAAGAGAAACAAGAATTGTTGATAGGAAACATCACCACTCACCAAAGCATTCATTTAGGAAAGTGCACAGTATCTCAAGTCCATCTCATGCCACAAATCATAAGAGAAGGACCAGGGTGGATGAGCTATGGGGAGAAATCAATAAGATCAAGCCTCCTACCTTTGACAGTGAGAAAAAGAAGGATGAATATGCAAAGACTTGGATGTTGGGTAAGAGGAAGTACTTCTAGCTACATAATTACTATGTACAAGCAAAGGGGAGAATTTCCATCTATCAGCTAAAAGGAAAAGTGAAAATGTGGTGAGATCAGTTCGTGCAAGTAAAACACATTGATGAAAAGAAGGTTACTTGGAAGGAGTTCAAGAGACATTTTCAAAAGAAATACTTAACCAAGAGATACTATGACAAGAAAATTAAGGAGTTCTTTGAACTCAAGCTTGGGAGTATGACAATAGATGAGTATGAAAGAATATTCTTATGTCTACTTAAATATGTCGCATTCATCAAGGATGAGAAAGTTAAAATTCAGAGGTACCTGAGTGGGATTCCCTCATTTATCACTAACAAGATACAATATGATGACCCCAACACATTGGAGGAGACCATAAGGCACTCTAAATGTATTAATGATTAGCAAAGGGGAAGAGTGACTTCCCAAAATGCTTAGGAAGATAATATGAAAATCAGGGTGGAATAGAGGAAGAAGGGGACTAAGCCACCATTTTTAAGAAATATTGTGCAAGGACAACAAAATCCCAAGGAGCCCAGAATGACAGAGATAGTGGGGAAAAAACAAAGGTAAAAACCTATTGATTTTTGGGGTTGTGGTGGAGATCATATGTACAAGTATTTCCCTCAAAGAGGTGAAAAAGTGAGGACTGGGCATAGTGTACAACAAGTTGTGATAGTTGAAGACATGGGAAAAAATGTACCTAGAATTTACATAGCTCTGGATAACAAGCAAGTTGAGTTTCAATCGCACATGATTGAGTTAGAAGGTAATATTAATGACCAACCCATTTTTATTTTAATTGGTTCAGGTGCTATTCATAGTTATATAGATCCTAAGATGGTGGAAATATTATAATTTCCAAGAAGCAATCTTGGAAAATCTTGGTTGGTGCAGTTAGCTACAAGGGGAAAAAGGAAAATTAATGAGATGGTTAAGGCATGTCCAATGGAAATGAATGGACTGTGTACAAAATATTATTTGAATATCATACTTTTGGGCTCGTACGATTGCCTCATTGGTATGGATTGGTTAGACCAACATCATGTCATTCTAGACTATTACAATAAGGCATTTACTTGCTTGGACAAGGAAGGAAACTTAAGAGAAGTTCAAGGCATTCCAAGAGTTGTAACTATCAGAGAAGTTTCAACCTTGCAATTGAAGAAAATCTACAAGAAAGGATGTCAAATTTTTACATAGCACATGGAGGAGGCACTTAAAGATAAAGTGTCAAATGTACACCAATACTTTTCATGAAGAAGAAGGATGGTACACTGATATTTTGCATCGACTTCAGGAATTTGAACACAATAACAGTAAAGAATAGGTATCATTTTCCAAGGATAGATGACCTCTTTTATTAACTGATGGGCGCGTAGATATTTTCAAAGATTGATCTCAGATATGGATATGACCAAGTGAAAATTAAATAAGAATACATTAGCAAGACTTCCTTCAAAATGAGGTACGTACATTACGAGTTCACAGAGGTGCCATTTGGTTTTCAAATGCACCAATTGTCTTCATGTGTTTGATGAATGGAGTTTTTAGAAATTACTTAGATAAGTTTGTCATTGTATTTATGAATGACATACTTATTCACTCAAAATATGAAGAAGAGAATGAGAAACACTTGAGGATGGTGCTACAAGTATTGACGAAGCATCATTTGTATGCAAATTTGAGCAAGTGCTCATTTTACCAGTGACAAATTCATTATTTGAGTCATATAATTTCCAAGGAAGGAATAGTTATGGATCCGGAAAAGATAAAGGCCATTGAGGAATGACCAACACCAAGAAATGTCATAGAGGTGAGGTCCTTCATGGGACTTGCATGGTATTATAGAAGGTTTATTGAATAATTCTCAAAGATTGCACACCCAATCACATCCTCTCAAAAGAAAGGTGTGTGATTTGAATGGACTTCTAATTTTGAAAGGAGTTTCCAACACTTGAAAATTTTGTTGACAAGTGTGCCAATTTTGAGAATTGTTGATTCAAATTAAGATTTCATTATGTGCATGGATGCATGAAAGGAAGGGCTCGGTAGATTCCTTAGTCAGAATGGGCATGTGGTGTGGTACGAATCAAGGAAATTAAAAGAGCATGAAAGGAATTATGCTACTCATGAATTATAATTGGCATCCATAGTGCATGTCTTGAAGATGTGGCGGTACTATCTAATGGATAAAAATTTTGAGCTAAGAAAATACCATAGTGGTATGAAGTATATGTTTGGACAGCCAAGTTTAAATGTAAAACAAACAAAGTGGTTAGAATTCCTCAATGAATGTGACTTTGACATAAATAATATCAAAGGAAAAGAGAAAAAGGTGGTTGACGCACTCAGCAGAAGGGTGCATGAAATGCATGCTACAACCATTAGCATGTACAAATCAGATTTGAGTCACAAAATTTTAGAGGTTTCCAAATCAGATCAATGCTATGTGGACATAAAGACAAATTTACAACAAAGTATGTCGCAACATAAATTGGAAGGTTATGAGCTAAAAGAGGATGGAATCCTCATGTATAGGTGCAAATTTTATGTGCCAAATGATCGGGAATTGAAAAATTGTTATTGTCAAAGATGCTTAAATTTATTTATGCTAGATGCCTAATCTACCAGAAGACAATAGTAGTGGTCAAAAACCAATACTATTGGCCAGGCATGAAAAAGGAGATTGTTGATTTTATTTCTAGATGCCTTGAATGTCAAAAGGTCAAGGATGAGCATAGAAATCCAGTTGGTTTGCTATATCCTTTTCACATTCCTGAGTGGAAGTGGGAAGTTGTAATGATGGATTTCATTACTAAGCTTCCTAGGACTTCTAAGAAACCTGATTATATTATGGTAGTGGTGGACAAGCTTACTAAAGTTGCCCATTTTATTCCAGTGAAGTCAACACACAAGGCATCCAACATTGCTGAAATATACATGCGAGAAATTGTTAAGTTGCATGGTGTACCTAAGACAATTGTGTCTGACAGAGATCCCAAGTTCACATCAAATTTTTGGAAAGGGCTATTCAAAGGATTTGGGACAAATTTGAATTTTAGCACAACCAATCATCTAGAGTCAGAGGGGAAAAAATAAAGGGTAAATCAAGTGATAGAAGATATGCTAAGAATGTATGTGATGGAAAAACCGATGTAGTGGGAAAAACATTTACCTATGGTTGAGTTTGTCTATAAGAATGAGTATTAAGCATCTCTAAAGATGAGCCCATTTGAGGCACTTTATGGCATAAAGTGCAACACACAAGTGAGTTGGGACAACCCAGCATACCGCGTAGTGGTTGGGCCAGAATTACTTAAGGAAATGGAAGAGAAAATGGTAAATATAAAGAAGAATTTAAGGGATTCCCAATATGGGAAGAAAAGTTGTGTTATAACTAGGAATCACCTTCATATTGCATGGAAGGCAAGCCCAATACCCATCAGGTTTATAAGTGAATGTAAGGGTGTTAAAAGGTCAAATGGAAAGAGACTCAAAATGATAATGTTCCAACTCAGATAACAGGGCTAGCATGCACCAACAATCAAGGTCTTGGCTAACTTCAATCAGTAGTTTGGGAGTAAGTATGAATAGAGGGAAGACTTAAAATAAGAGAAGCATAGGGGCTATTGTAAACATCAGGTCTACAAAAGCCTAAGGAGGAAATATTCTTTACACAAGATCTTCTTGAACTCAGAAACTAAGGAAGCTAAATAAACATCATGATAATATAATGATCAAACATCCACCATAACATCACCACAATAATTCATGTGAATCATTCAAAGCATGAACATTTAGCATCAGAAGCAAAGTAAGCTGAAAGAGAAGTTGATTTCTATTAGCCAAAATGTCTTAAGTCCAGTACATAGCTAGATCACAGTTACTTCATCAAAATATTACAGTCTAAGTGAGCCTTTCTCAACCATCCGAACCTACTAAAGCAATTGATCTATCTATTTATAACAAAAGGGAGGCAATAGCTGGAAGTACGAGTTGGGCTCCTTCCCTTCAAAATCTCTAAAAATTTATTTGATCTAACAACTTATCTAACCACCTATGCTATAAAATAGGAAAATTTTGGTGACTAATACAACCATGCTTCAAACTGATTTGATTCTCTCTTGTTGTGCAACCTCCTGTTTTTCCATGTGTCTTTTAGGAGCATGTAGTTTTCCTCATAATGTTAGTTGTTGCTTCTGCAGTTTTCTCCATCATCATCCATCCAAAAAGTTGTTGGCCTGACCTTCCTAGATCCCTGGTGTCTGTTGGTAGCTTCTTTAGGTAGCAGCTTGAGTAGCGTATTTCACAGCTGGACAAGTAAAGGAGGTAGCGCCACTGTGTTGCATATGTGTGCAGACTCTGCTCTTTGTGAAATATTAGGTAGTGCCATTGTGTTGCGTATGTGTGCAGACTCTGTTCTCTCTGAAATATTATGCAGCGCCTATAGGTAACACCACTTATGTTGCGTCTATGTGCAGGTTTGGGTAGAAACATAAAAAACGCAACACCTTCAATATTGAACATTATGCAGATCAATTGATGGCCTTTCATGATATCAAACCCATTTTATTTAGGTGTCTTGGTAGTACAGAAGGTAGTGCATTTTACCACTGAGGGAGTTATCACTTAGAAAAACCCAAAACTCTGATAGTTAAATTCTTAGAATCATGTATAGATGGCAGAGGAAATATTTGAATATTAGTTAACCCTCCCAAAAAGGAACCATCCTAAAAAACGAGGCTTACCTTTTACCAGCTATTTTTTCACCTTGACACTTAACCTCACACTCTTTCTGGTAGAAAGAGGATCTTCAATTGACACAACAGACTTCTTCTTCTTAGCAGTGACATGCTTTTTCAGTGAGGTTGTGCTCTCCTTAACTACTAGTTTGTCATTCTCAATTGCAGCTTCAACCAATACTTGTAAATTTCTTTGGGCTACCTCATCTTGAAAGTTCTTCAGCTCTGCCTTTAGCTTCTTGTTCTGAGACTGAAAGCCTATGTGCTTAAGGTTAGTTATTGAAACAAAAATAAAAAGAAAATGATATTTACAATGATATGAAGATCCACTCAATGCTCAGGAAAAATACTTTTTCAGGAAATGCCCATTGACAGGGCCACCAAAAACCTCTTCATTATCCATATTCTACAACTTGAAAGTGTTATTAGAGAATACCTCGGGATCTTGAAAGGACCGATCCATAAAGATTCAAATTTACTATGCTTGCCTTTATCTTGCTTCGGTGCATCCCACTTGAGCACCAGATCGCCCAATTGAAAATCCTCTTTTTTCACCTTTTTGTCGAAAGCCTGCTTGATCTTCAGTTGATGGTCAGATGCTTTGTCTACAAGTTGCTCTTGGGTCTGTTGCACTTCAACCAGCTTCTGAATCCTTCTGATCATATGATCAGGTTCTCCTTGATAATCTTGGAAGAATTTTTCCCCGGGTAAGGCAAGATGAGAAGGAAAATTTGCATCAACTCCATACACCACCTGGAAAGGGGAAAGTCCCAGGGACCTTTTTACTGTCACTTTGTCAGACCATAGAGAAAATTTGAGTTTTGAATCCCATGCCTTTTTGTTACCCTCTAACAATTTTTTTATGATCTTTATAATGCTTTTGTTTGCGGATTCTGCAAGCCCATTTCCCTAAGTATAGTAAGGGGTAGAATGAATTAAGGTTATCCAAAAATGTTCACAGAACTGAATCAATGGTTCAACCTTGAAAGATGCAGCATTATCGATGACGATTCTGTTAGGACACCCAAACCTTGCCATAATGTCTTCAAGGAAACCAATGATCACTTTGTGGGAATATATTCAATCGATTTAGTAAAAAAATATGTAGTAGTCAAGATCCATCTATGTTTACCACTAGAAGCAGGATCAATTTCCCCGATAAAATCTAGGCCCCACTGCTGGAAAGGTCCTAAAGTTGCCGCAAGCTTTAATGGCAAAGACTTAAGATACTACTTCCCGGAGAACTTTTAACACTTAGCATAGGCTCTGATCTTAGAAAAAACATCAATGACCAAACTGGGTCAGAAGTACCCAACCCTAAGGATCTTGTATGCCATGGTTCTCCAATAATGAAGCCCCCCACATAAAATATTGTGGAAATCAAACATGATCTTTTGGGCTTCTTGGGGTTCTAAGCATCTCAAAAGCCCTCCTAATGGATCCTTCCAATACAAAAATTGATCAACAAGGCAATACTTTATTGATTTGAGTTTTAAGGCTCTCACCTTGTTCTTTTCCATACCACTTGGAGGCTGTAAATTTTGCAGAGAAAATATAATGTCTATGTACCAACCGCAATTTTCCAATGCATAGATGATTTGAGAACTTCTATCAGTTATTTTAGCCTATTGATTTTATGAACATGAGTGGATGAAATTCACACCCAATGCTAAGCAATTTGATTCAGCCAAGAGCTTGGCTAAACCCTGGCCTTTAACCAATTTGGTAGGCTTAATATCCAAATCAAATTCAAGTAGTTTAGCAATCCACTTGCTTCTTTTTCCATCTATATCAAGCTAAATAAGAATTTCTTTTACAATAGTTGATGGGACATAGGCAATTACTATTGAATTCAAGACATAAACTCTAAAGGAATTAAGATCTTTAACCAATGCATAGGCTTGTTTGTCCATGATGTCGTATTTTAATTCAGCATCTCTCAAAGCCCTGTTGAAAAAGGCAATGGGTTTCTCTAAGCCTTCAACGTTCTTCTGCAATAGGATTGTCGCCACTGTATCAAAAGAGGCAAAAGAAAAAATAAGAAAGTCCTTGGAGTAGTCTGGGATGAAAAGAACCAAGACTTCAGTCAAGGCTTTCTTTATTTGATCAAAAGAGTCACGGGACTCAGCAGTCCATTTGATTTCACTACCCTTCCTTAGCATGGTTGTGATATACTTAACCAACTCAGCAAAATTTGACACAAATCTTCTCAAAAAAATAATTTTTTCCAGAAAAGATTGAACCTCTTTTTTATACCTAGGAAGTGACAAAGTTTGTATAGCCTCAACCCTGCTAAAATCAATCCTTACTCCTTCATATGAAATGATATACCCCAACAAATTTCCTTCTTTCATGGAAAACAATGATTTTTTCAAATTCAAAGAGAGGCCAAATTTTCTGCATTTCAAGAAAACCTTTCTTAAGTGATCAAAGTGTTATTTATCAGACTGAGAGTACATTGTTATGTCATATAAATAGATAACAACAAACTTATCCTTCTCTCCAATAAATGCTATGTCCATAGCTCGCTGAAAATTTGCCCCTGCGTTCATCAAACCAAAGGGCATCTTGGCATACATAAATGTACCCCAAGGAGTGGTAAAGTTCATCTTCTCTCTATCCTCTAGAAAAACAGAGGCCTGATTGTATCCGTAAAATCCATCAACCATAGAAATCCTGGCTACTCCTGTCACCTTCTGTAATATGTGCTCCATATTGGGTAAAGGGTAATTATCCTTTTTTGAGCTTCTGTTCATATTTTGAAAATCAGCACAAAGTATGACTTCTTCATTCTTTTTTCTTACTGGGACCAAATTAGCCACCCATTCAGAATACCTCAAAGGAATGATAATTTTTGCATCTAAAATATTTTTTACCTCTTTCTCCATGACAAGCAACAACATATGATTGATTTGCCTCAACTTTTGCCTGAAGGGTTTGGTGTCTTCTTTTAATGGAATTATGTGCTCTATAATGCTTTTGTCATAACTTCTAATATCTTCATAAGTCCAAGTGAATACATCAACAAATTCCTTCAACAAATTAGTATATTCTTCCCTCTTCTCTTTTGATAGGCTACTTGACAATTTGACATATTTAGGATTCTTTTCAGTGGCCACATTGTACTCTGTTATATCAGCATCATTGGTGGATACCTTCCCTTTCACTGCCACATCATTCCCATCAAATAATCATTCCAAAGGAACTAGTCCTTTTGGAATATGATTGCTAGGTAACTGCACAATATAATGATTAGCAATTTTATTGAGGAAAACATCAGCATGAGGAGTAATTTCTTAATCATGATCTTGATCAATGTGTAATGCAGAAAACTCATCAACAGTCTCGAGAAAAATTTTAAGTTCTAAATCATCTTTGAACACCTTCCAATATTTCACATTGTCTAGTATAGAAGGTTTGTACTTGAATTCTACATCATACTTGATTTTAGGTGGTACTGGAATTCTGAAGTTGCTTGTTGATACAGCCAAATATTCAGTCATGGTATTCTCTTCTGTATGAACAAATGATATATTAAAAGAAGAGAAAAAACTTTCCACCAAATCCCATACTTCATTTCTGTGAGATCTAAGCCTAGGGTGCTTTGTTTGATAAAGATTTTTAATCTGATGGACTATCAATTCAGCATCCCCAAATATTGATAGCTCTTCTATCCCCATTTCTTTGGTTTACCTCAATCCCAAGACCAGAGCCTCATACTCTGCCACATTATTAGTAGTCTCAAATTGTAGTGTATATGACAAAGATATAGTTTCTTGCATTGGTGAGACAAAGACCACCCTAGCACCAGCACCTTCCTTGGAAGAGGCTCCATCAAAGAACATTTTCTAGACAAAATTGATTAGAAAAGGCTCCTCAAAAAAGGTAATGGACTATTTTCTGATTTCTAGAGGGGCTTCAAGAGCATCGGTGAGTTGCAAAATGCTAGATCCCAGATTTGTATCAAAAGCAAAAATAGGGTGATTTGTGGGGTTTGCTTCATCACTAATGATGTAAGCCAATTGAGCTTCCCTGTAAATTCTTCTATGCTTCCCTCCAAAAACAGGAATAGTAGCATAAGAGAGATCCATCTGCAAGGTTCCCCCAAGTATTTTTATCGAGAATCTTGACAAGATCATGCCAAACTTGGGGGGAACATCAACAACTATGATATCCATAAGTATACTCTTCATGGGCAACTGAAATAAGGTCACCACCATATCCTTAATGACTCCAAGACACTTGACTTTTATGAATTCAAAAGAATATAAGTCATGATAAGTCTTTGTGATTTCTAACACAAGTTCATCCATAATAGATTGTGGCATAAGATTGTGGGATGCCCCTAAATCCATAAGACAATTGTGTAGCACTTTATCATGTATATTCAATGAAGTATAGAAAGGTGGGGATAAGTCATCTTTGTCTTCTATCAAAGGACCTAAAATCACTGTTGGTTTTTCATCTTGTAGATTTATTGAGTCAGTGGCATTTGGAGATGATTTTGGCTGTAACAATTTGGATAAATATTTTTTAAAATCCTCAATTTTTATCAATTCCAAAAAAGATACAGGGATCTTTATTTTCTGGAGCTCATTCTCAAAACTGAAGGAAGGGGAAGGTTTCAAGATCTCTTTGGTTTTAGGAGAAGAATTTTTGAGCAGAACTTGTGGGCTTTAAGAGTCTTTCTCCTTACTACTCACTAGTACAGCCTTGGTAGAATCTTCTTTTTGAGCAAGTTGATTAAGGGCATCAGTTTTTTCTTCATTCTTTTTAGATCTCAAATTATATCTATTAGTATTTTCTCTTTCTTTTTCTCCCTTACTTAAATCACTAATTTGAATATCCATCAAGGATTAATCATAAGAGGATTGTGTCAAGTGTGGGGATGGGGATGTGTCACCTAAGCAATGAATCTCATGATTAGCTTCTACCTCCTCTTATTTTTCATCATCAACCAAATTATTTTGCAAAGGAGCTTGTACCCTCTGGACATCTCTTTCTTTGTTTCTGGGATCTCTGGGAAATATTTGGGGAGCATTATTTGGTCTCCTGTAATTACCTATGTTATCAGTGTTTTGAGCATTTATATATGTTTGTTTCCCTTCGTATTTTAACTTCTCAATCTCAGTGGAAAGGGATTTTACTAATTTGGTTAGCTCATCTACTTGAGAATGGACAACAGAGGAATCAGAAGTTCAAGCTTCAGCTCTATTTTTTCTCCTATCCCTATCAGATTTCCCCCTGAGCTTATCTGATGCCACTATATTGGATTCTACCTCTAAGGCAACATCTTGCATATGAACTAAGGAAGGTGACCTTCTTTCTCTCGAAAGGAGGCAGAATTCAGAGTCAAATTCACTGGAATAAGTGATTTTTGCAGAGGTTTTAATGGGTTTTATATCATTAGGGATCTTGTTGTACATTTTTTTAAATATTTTAGAAAAGTCAGAGATAGACTCTCCTTCTTTCCTTTTCAAGGACCCGAATTCAGTGATTTAGTACAAAAATTCCTTTTTGTCCCCCCAATCCCTCAAGAAGGCTTCATCCAATGCTTCAATACCAGTAATGGATCCAAGGACCAGACCCCTAAACCACTTCCTAGCCTCGCCAAAAAGGCTTTGGATGAAAACCCTCATCCACACATCCTCATTTTCAATATTTTGGTTATCTAGATAGATATAGAAAGAAACAAGATGTTCCTCAGTTGTTATATCTTCTTCTCCAGTAAACTTGGAAATGTATTTCAAATAATCTCCCGGAGGGAGAGAATTTACTGGTTGGGGTAAGACTAGAGGAGCATATCTTGTAGCCACTATAGCATCCATCATATTTGCAAGGGGGTTAACAACTACCATTTGATTTTGGATTCTTGGTGAAAAAGAAGGAGAAGGAGGCTTGACTGTGTGCAGATTAAGAGAGGAATAAAAGTATGAAGG
>ML784140.1:162685-188096 GCA_009831015.1 Picea engelmannii | reverse complement strand
TTTCTCAAAGTCTTCTAATTGTTTCTTCAAGATTACAACTGTCTTTTCACAACTATCCAATTCACTTCTTAGTTTTCTTTGTGTGTCTTTGAGCTTGTTATTTTCAATCTCAACATGCTTCAATTTTTTAAGATTCTCATTTTCTTGTTGAATAATTTTTTCTTCATGATTTTGTTCTTCTTCATTGTAAGTTTCTTCTTCAGTTTCATTTCTTTCAATCCTTGGATGAGGACATTCAAATTCAACATGACCTACTCCTTCACAATTAAAGAAAAATAATTGGCCTCTATTTTCTTCTTTGAAATCTGAGATGTTGTAATTTTCTTCTTCTTCTTCTTCTTCTTCTTCTTCTTCTTCTTCTGTGTCTTCCCTTACATAAAGTTCTTGTAGATTTTCCCAAAGATCTTTTGATGATGCACATGATCCCACCTTGGATTTCACTGAATCTATCAATCCATCCAGGATGGTATCTATTGCCAATTTGTTGTTCCTTTTTGCTTCCTTATGAGCTACAGTCTTTGGTTTCTTCAAAGCATTGTATCCTGAAGCAACTGAGAACCAAACATAAGCCCAAAGAACTTTCAAGTAAGTTTCCATTCTATTACTCCAGTATTCAAAATTTCTTCCATCAAATGCTAGAATCTCATTTGGAATTTTGTCTTCCATTTCTTCTTAGGATCTTCCTTCCAGTGGTTAAACTGTACTGAAGGTAACCCTCTCTAATACCAATTGTTGATACTGAGAGGGGGGTGAATCAGTATCAAGTACAATTTAAAACCTTTTTCAACTTATACTTAAACCATTCAACTATATCCAATGAGCAATGAACAATAGTATAAGAGTTACACCAATACACCATAATACACCATGCACAATATATGAGAAATAATCAATAGTTATTGTTCAAGGGAAGTAATGACTTCCAAAGGTAGCTACAGCTTCCAAATGTAAAGGGAGGGATAAAACTCTAAGAGGAATATACAATCCTCCAATATCAAGAGATATTTGAACTCTCCATCCTTTCCCCTTCCTTCCACCCAAGAATATATGAGAGATAATAAAAATTTACATTAAATCATCACCATCAACCAATCATCACATGGAACCTGATAATGCTTCCTGAGACTTCTTCAATTTATGAAATTCTTCAATTCTTGGAGTAATTTGATCTTGTAGATAATATTTCTCAATGTATTCTCTGAAACTCATCCAATTTTCACTCCTTGAAACCTCCCCAAAAAGAGGTTATAGAAAGAATGGTAGACTTTATTCAATTCCGGTCTATTCAGGAGAGTTAACTTGCACATAATGCCCCGCACTCAATAATTAACATTTGATTCTGAAACTTGTACACAAGAAACCAAAGTTCGTACTATTTCCAATGAAATTTGTCCCACTTCATTTGGATTCTTGATGAAGAATTTATGACTATATTACCTGGCACACCTATTTATTGACTAGCTTCAGGACTGATCACAAACCCTATCTTCCACAGAGTTTATTTCCATAATTATAGAGAATAAAGAGCTTAAATTTTTACCAGAGGTACCTTGATATGGCTTCTCAATACCATAGCAATTCCACCATCTGAATCGTTCTAGAAAAAAAATTATAGCAAAAATGGTAAGATGACTATAAAATAACATACCTTAGAACACATCACCAAAAGACTTCATCCTCCCTTGAAATCCGACGTTATTTTCTTCTTATTTCCTCTGAAATTCGACTTGTATCAAAGGAATGTATAATGATGTTTATTTATACGATTTATGTCACTTCATTTTAACATTAGGTCCGACCTGACACTTTCTTATTTTGTAATTCTTTTCTTTAATTATCTTCAGGACCTACATGTACTTCCTTCTTCAATTCACTTTGTCATCTTCAAAAATTCATTTCTCCTAAACCATGAGGATCCACGTGACGTGTCACATACCACCAGAAACAACATGATGTATACTATCCATTCATGGGTGTTGTATATGCATGTGCATTTTCCTTCATGTCCAAATACCTTTATCAATCTTGCGGTCAAAAACCCATGACTAGGGTTGACATCAATGACAACAACCAATCTTCCAACATTCTTTACAGTTTTTTAGGTCCCAAACTTCTGGGGCCATTTTGAGTCCCTAAATGACATTTTTTTGGAATTTGTGGGGACCAGTGGTAGTTCTTGGCATACCCTAACCTTCAAAGGAATTTGTACTTCTCAACTAGACCTTTTGATGAGGTATCAAATGCCCCAAACATAAATCGTATGAAAAAGTTATGCCCTCAAGAAGTTGATGTATCAACTACCCCCATTGTGGCCCAAAAACCTTTTGGTGTTTCATCTACGAAGGTTATGGTTTCAGATATTTAGGGTTTCCTCATTTATGATTTATGTTAAAAAATAATTTGGAGCCTCATTGTTAATAAGTTCTTGTGAATGAGTGTCGTCGACACATCTCTCTTCAGAGATAAGCTACCACCATTCTAGCTAGCTTATGTTCTTTTCATTTTACAGTCTTTTGTATTCCAGACAGTCATTAATACAATCTGATTTTTACTGTATTATTGTGTTCCTTGCCATATTTTTGTGTATCTCCTTGTTATATCTATGTTGTATTTCTTCCTACATGTCATTCCCAAAATAATTTGAATCATGCACAATACCATTGAATGACTTCTTTGTCACACCATATTTGCAAGTGACCTTCTTCCTTTATCAAAATGTGTGCTAATATTGTTGTACAACTTCCTTGAATTTCTCTTTTCTTTTTCCATATTGGCTTTACAAAAGGAATCTTTCAAAATGCAAATGTTGATCACCTTAAACTCTTTCTTAATATTAATTATCAAACCTCTAATGAACTTGGTAACTATCTTCCCCTTGGTATCCATCAATTTCAATCAAATTATATAATGGTTGAACTCTTGGATGTCACATCCACTGACTAAGTAGACTTAACCCTAGGGTACTATTATTGTTGTTGTTTCTCCTTAAATTTATTCATTAGGTAGCACTTGTATTTGAAAATAGTTTCTAACTTTTCTCATGTAATGTTCTTAGTAAACAATGAGTATACACTCTTGAACAAATTCTCTTACCATAACAATCTTCTCCTCTCATGCACAACTTTGGGAAATAAATCATCTACTCATCCAAGTATTTTCTTACCTCATAGTATTATGATGTAAGTTTCCTCAAACAATCATCCAATTCTGACACATCCATCTAACCATCATATGGACAAATTTATACTATGATGTTTACAATATAAAAAGGATCCCAAGTTCAATGGTGTATCTTTGGATGAGAAATTGGGTTGATGTTCTCCAACATTGTTCCTAGAGGAATATAAACTCATGTCAATGTAGTTGCATGGTGATTGTTGTCAAATTTTACAACAACGTAGTGATACAACTCATTTGGCCATCTAAGATCATCATTTTCCTAACAAGATTAGAAATTTCGTCTTATAATGCACTCATATACTTTGAAATTTGTCTTCCATCTCTCACTTTATCTAAGAATGAGTCTTAATTGTACAATGTGCAAAAAGTTCTTTAGAATCATGTGCGAAGTGAATGTCTTGATGCCAATTTGATCCAAATATAATTGATAAGAGTTTAATACAAAATCACACATCACTGAAAAATATTCCAAAACCCAATTTCATCATACACCATCAAATTAACAGTACACCCAATCACACACTTGCAATAGAACACATAACTCATAAATATAGGAGTGGGAGAAACATATCTAGGGATTTATATTTGCACACCAACCTTTCATGAGAAACTATGTACCATGCACTAAACACACCAAACAAACAATGGATTTTATACCAGTGAAAATTATATTACTTACACAACCACAAAACAACCATTATGACACAACATGTTCCATTGCAGAGAGTGCAAAACATACAAGTGCACACCAGTTCTTGTGAATAATGGCCAACTAAATGTTAATATTGCACTTGCAATGTTGTTATATCTTTCAATACTAACAATGAACTTCAATGAATTTTCACATGAACTTATAAGAAAAAATAGATAGATAGAGCATATAACCATAAAACTCATAAAACCATGAATGCATAAAATGTGATAAAAACTATCTATGTTAATGAAACAATTGCAAAGTACAAAAGAGATGGTCATTGTTACAACTCAACCTTCAATTGGCATTGTAGAGATGACAACAAGCAATGGGAATGTGAGAATTGCTTTAGCGTTCCAAGCATCCGAATAGCAAGCATGACCATGATATGTTCCAGTGTCCATAATATAACACATTGGCATGGTTCCCCGCATTCGCATATTTCTCCAGTGATTACTACAGATTCTAAAAGAAGACATTGCAAGAGTATTCAATCCACGTTATGGGAATTGGAGATATATTTCATGAATTGCCTCAGGGAAGAATTGGGCATGTGGGTTGACAACATTACAATAGAAGAAGCTCATAGATCACTGTATGTAGTCAATCCAAACCCATTTAATTCTTCCAATTGGGACCCCTTATAGTGCCCAGAATGTCCCTCGAACCCATCTCAAGAAACTGGTAGCATGTTGAAATTATTGCTTAGCATGTGTACGGTTGTTTAGTTTGGAATCATGAAGTTGGTTCCTTTGTGATATTAATGAAATCAATGAAGGGTTGTAAAGTTATTCTTCTTATGGTTGTCTTATGTTTGTATGAGTATATATACTTTTATAAATTTGATGAGATTTCTTTACATGTAAATTACAATGCATTTCCTTGGTAAATCAATCATAAGGGTGCCACAACCCACTACGTTGCCTCGGGGGAGCACCAACTATGGTTTGTGAAATATTGATAGCCTAAGGTGTAGTAGGCTATATATGTTGGTAATTCAAGGATCCAATTACAAGCCAAAGTTTGGTTTTATTACTCAGTCCCTCTTTGTTTTTTCTTATGATCTTGTCAAACAAGCTTTCATGACTAGGTATAGAATATTGATCTTCAAATAATTCCCTATAGTTGTGAACAAGTTCTTGGTTACACAAAGTGTAGGTAGGATCCATATAAATAATCAATTTTACTAGTAAGGAATGTGCGAGGGCATCATTATTGTGGGATGGAGGAACAAAGATGATTTGGTGATAGGAAGTAGGAGATCAATGGAGATGGACACCACAAAAAGAAAAAATGGATATCAAGTTAAGATTGAAGTGAAAACAAGTAGTTTAATCAATGGTTAATGACAACATGACATGAAAATGATAAAAAAAAAATAAGGAAGCAAGAGGACAAAGGATAGATGGAAGTGTTATGCTAGAGATATTGTAAATATGGAGGTGAGAGAAGAGGTTGTAAAAAAATGTTCAAAAAAAGAGGATGCGAGAACATGGACATTTTATTGGAAGTCCTATGTTCAAGGAACAAATAGTTGCAGAGGTAGATATGTCAAACATAGAAGTGTTTGATGATTATGTCAAGCCCCTTTTAGGAGATCATTATACTAACTCACTTCCAACCTACCCGCATGCATAAGCTAGGTATTGTTTTGTTCAAGAATGATACCAAGCATTCAGAACACTGTGAGCATAGCTATAATAGTGATGTTGATCTTATCATTGTAGGTATTGCATGATTTTTCTTGAGAAAATAGCAAGGATATCCTCTTATATCCATTGAGAAACCGAAAGATAGGGAAGATTGGTAGAGTTGATTGGTACTATAATCCTAACAAATAATCCCCTACACGATCCTGTTTTCTTCAAAACTAGTATTATTTGAACTTGGACAAGAGAAGATAAGTATACTTGGAGAAATGTTGAATACAATGAGTGAATAGATGAATGTAAAGGAGAATTGCATAACGAGTTTAAATATAAGAGTAAGGATATAAAAGAGATACATGTTGATAATGGATGTTCTGTGACAACCAGACATGAACAACTTAGAATTAGTATTCATGTTTGGCCATTCAAGAAAAGTTTTATATCCACCTAACTTTCTAGTGGTGACCTTTGATTCTCAATCATGTTGTCAATTTTCAATGTAGCATGAGAGATGTTGATAAGCATGAGTTTACCTATGAATATACAGTCTAACACAAAAGAGAAAATATATGAGGGAAGAATGATAGATGAATTTTCAATCACTTTATGGGGAATCACCATGAATGGTACATGATGCATTAATGGACCAAAAAAAAGTAGCCAGAGAGACCTCTTTACAAGGTGTCAAGAAATAATTGGAAGTTGGAATTCAATATTATGCTTTGAACAAAAATATATTGTATATTTTAGAGAGATCGAGAAATAACCAAAATAAATTATAGGGGAGTATTATCAAAGGTTCAAGGATCTATTAAATCAATTGTTGTCTTTAGTCTTGGATGTATCCTTAACTAATATGCTTAACAAAATGGAAAATACAAGCATAGGAGAGAAGGCATTTTTATTTAATGGGTGAAATACAAAGGGTCATCATAAGAATAAATTGCTAGTTCTATTAGAATTGGTGTTAGAAAAGGGGGTCTAAGGCCCATCGACAACCACCAATGTGACTTGTGAAGTCTATAGAAACTTTGGAAAACACCATATACACTTGTGTATGATGTTGCAACATGATAATAAGATAACCACTTCCATGTGGCATGATGCAAGAGCATATTTGGCCTTAAGAAATTAGCATCAACCAAAAACATTTTGATTTCAAGTTAATATTTTGTAGGATGAAATAAAGGTTTTGCAACTCCCATAATAATGTGTTGCAACTTCCGCTACAATGTTGTGGATTATGCCTTGTTTTGAACTTATGTGTCCTATGAGGATGATGCAAATATTACCTTGCTATGAATCCACATGTTTTTCTAAGGACCTCGTGGTATTTGGTGAGCCATTTATGAGAGGAAGACTAATCGGTTTGGAAGTGGTTGGAAGAATTTAAACCATCAAAACTATCCAGCTTCCAATGCACTGATTAAAAGAAAGGAGGGAAATGAGGAAAGGGGTTTGTTTTTCAGTTCATGTCGGTTTAGGTGGGATTCAATGAGTTTCCCAGAGGGATCTTGAATGGAGGATTATTTACCACTCTAAAGGGATTGATGGTATAAGTCTAAGAACTTGGACAAAAGGACATATCTGCAGAGCTTGGAGAAAAGGAAATGCACCAAGTTCAGTAAATAAAGAATGAGAAACAAATCCATATTTTCTAGTGATGTACTCAGATTGTAAGAGATAATTGTTTGTCTGTGTTAATAAAGAAATCTGCAGTTCCATTTAAATTTTTTTTGTCTCGTGTCTCTTGTTTCTGTAACTATCAATTCCTCATCCTAGTTTAGTGTTAATGTTGTCAAAGCTAGTACACGGGTAGTTGTGTACTCTATAGGAAGAGTCTAAGGTTTTCTTGTTGGTTGAGTACAGGATTCAAGAGTATCTGCATCAAGTGGTATCAGAGTTGGTTTAGCTCCTAATTTTTGGTTCTTGCTAGGGTTCCATATAAAAACAATGTGGCTATGGGAGATAAGTTCTTAGAGACAATGCTAGGAAGTAAGGATTTTGAATGTTAGTCTAAATGAGGGCTACTTGGACAACTTGTAAGAATGCATATTGGAGATAATGTTTCCATTAATTTAATGATCATATTTATTTAGTGTTTGTTAGAGATTGTTGAGATATTCTCTAAACCTATCTTCCTAAATTTGGAATAATTTTTATCTCACAACAACTCGGAGATGTCTATGTAAATCTATTGTATTTGTATTAGTTTTCATATAATACTCAGAATAGTTTATTGTGTACAATATTTATACTCTCTTCTATTTTTTCTTGGTATTAGAGCGAGACTGGGATAAGCTCCTTCATGGGAGAGCCCAAGAAAATGAGAACATATTATATGTAATAATCCATAGGATAGGAGTAGGATTATTGGGTGAGATTAGATTATTTGTTGTGTGAGTGGCGTGTGAAGAGAATTGTTGTCCTCCTAAGTTGTTGTTGTCTATTGTTTGTCGAAAACATTTTCTGCAACTAGAGGATTCATGAGTTGCGTTGTGTGAATATTGAGTTGTGGACATGTATAGAGGATGAATTTAGTCTTGTTTGTTCCCATTCATTGCATGAATACTATGAATTATTGTGTGATTGTCGGGTGACGACCATAAGTAAACCCATCGTTGGAAAATAAATAACTGTCAGGTTGTAATCTATAGCCATTATTAAAGGAGGTACTTGTGCACCCTCAACTCAATGATAAGAGTCGTCATACATAAAAAAACAAAGTTCTCACAACATCACATATTGGATGCTCGACGTTAATCTCAACATTCAGTTTCATGAATTGCCAGCCAAAGTTTGAGCTTTTGTACTAATTATAACTTTCCAGCAGTGGTATTTTCAACATTTTGAATTTAGTAGAAACATTCCATCTTCAAAGAAGAAGAGGGGGAAATCATATTATTTTCATTAGTGTGTTTTTAATAGAATATTTTTTTAATTATAATGTATTATAATTATCTTTTATTTGTAAAATAAATGATGACAAAATAAGAGGTGCAGTAGAGGAATTTGCATCTTTAGAGAGGGAATCAAGTGCATGTAAAAAGCTTAGTATGGATAGTTTTCCAGTTAGTTCAGGAGTTTTGGATCTAGAGAATGATCCCTCATTAGTTTTTGAAGACATGAGAGTGGTCTGCTAGTAAGGTTATGTGACTTAGTACAGTCCAGTAATTGACTTTGAGAGATCCGTGATTTGGGAGTTCGAAAGTGGAACTTGAGAATTCAACTCAAGATCTATGGAGATAGCTTGATGGAGCTCAACCTAATTCAAGAACCGGTTTCTGAAAAATGTTTAATTATGTTTCATGTTGTGTATTTAGTTTTTGTTTGATTTCAGTATTTTTTTCAATAATGTAAGCATTAAGGGGGGTAGTTGGAGATAATGCTTCCATTAATGTAATGACCAGATTTGGTTTTTGTTTGTTATATATTGTTGATATATTCTCTCAACCTCTCTTCCTAAATTTGGAATATGTTGGATCTCATAACAAATTAGATATGTGTGTGTGTGTGTGTGTGTGTGTGTGTGTGTAAACCTATTGTATTTGTACGAGTTTTCATATAATACTCAGAAAAATTTATTGTGTACAATATTTCTACTCTCACCTATTTTGTCTATGCCTCCACGAAGAGGAGGAGTGACACAAGGAGGTGCGAGAAACCAAGAAATGCAGGAATTGAGAAGGAGGATAGAAGATATGGAAAATAGAAGGCTTGGAGATGTTGAAGTAGACTCTAAGTCGAAAGACGAGATCAAGGAAGAGTGATATGTTGAGGAAGGAAACCCAACAATACGTTTGATATCTTTTCTGAAGGATGGAGGTAGTGCAAGGTGGAAGTTGGTGGAAGTTTCATGCTATGATGGTAGTTTGAAATATGAGACTCTCATTGATTGTATAGGGAAACTTGAAAGGTAATTTTAGTACGAGAATTTTTAGGACCCCAATTGGGTTCGATTCACCACGAAAAAGCTATAAGATACATCTATGGATCCCTTAGACGAAGGAAATCATCATTGAAGAAAGGAATTATGTCGCTAATTTGATTCGTCTTCCAACCTAGTCACCTTGGATTGTGTCAAATCACTCTCTGGAGAATAATCATTTTAATTTATGGGTTTCTTATTGCATGGGAGAAACAACATCAAGAAAATAAAAAGGAAACTTCAAGTATACAACATATTCAGTGCATGGATATGCCAAGTTTAGAAGAAACAAGTTTAATGTCGCCCAATAGATAAACAATATTTTTGCATGCATTGGTGGCACTATTATGATGAAAAGAACCTTGCACTGATGGAAATACCTTGACCTGACATGGAATTTGGAAATCATTAATTTAATTTTGATGCATAGTCAAGTGGACTGCCTAAATAACAATTCAAGTACACATAGGCTACAAGGGCTAGAATAACTCAATAATTTTGACAGGAGTATTTTAGAACATGGGGAGCCAAAGCCTTTAGCATACCTTGATCAAAGAGATATTAAGAAAAATAAATACCAGTGTTCCAAATTCTTTCCCATAAAACTATAATAGCAGGATACTAATTGATAGAAAAATTAAGACTGATAAGTGTTTTCCAATCTTATCCAATTCAATTGAAGGATGCACACTTTTACAGAAGGACAAGAGTTCTTTCTTCCAATTTTGACAGTCACAAGTAACCCATGTTATGGGGTGGATTATACTAAAGGAAAGATAGGGAGGTTCGAAATCATACCCAAAATGAAACTATTTCAAACTTTTTAGCCACAAATTCATGCAAAGAATTGAGTCCCTCTAATATCATGGACCACCCTGGAGAAATGTTTCTCTATCTGCAAATAAATTCTTATGGAAAAAAAATTCAAGATATTACACCATGCGCCATCCATCCAAATGATTTAATAGAAACAATACATATTGATTGATTAACAAGGAGAAATGAATTTATTGTGAAATCACATGATGTGTCTATTTTGAAGAACATACACCCATAACGCTTCAAATCTGATGTTTTCCACATGTTTTCCATTCCTTCTTAAGATTAAAAAACAACCACCAAAAACTTTGACAACCAAGGAAACGAATATTGAAAAATAGCTTACAAAATGGGACAATTCATAGTTTATACCTTATCTATTAAAACAACACCCTATACCCACATAGATAGACCCATCCCTTCTGCCATCCACTGAAATATCCCTAATCCAACAGATCTGGATATCTACTATTGAACTATTTTTTTATCACTCAGATATGATACTCTGGGGGTTTATGGATGTGTTTGAGTTAACTTTTTAACATGCTTAGTGATTTTTGCATGTGTGTTTCATTCATTTATTGTTTAATAAGTATATATGATGCATGCAAAATAAAGAACAACACCATCTCATTAATATGTATTATGAGGAAAAAGAAATAAATACAACAATGTGATGGAAGCAAATAAAATAGTCATCAGTTAGATCTCATGGATCATCAATGGAATACAAAGCAACTAATATGAAATACATGTGATCAGAAGATGAAGGAAGATATGTGCATGCACAGATAGATCGACAAAATGTAGTTCTAGAAATTCATGGCAACTGCTGCAAATACTGGAAAACTTGCCCTGATGTCTATACTCGACAGAATGAAATGTAAATTGTCCCAAACTAAGCACCATAACCTCTAGGCTACTCCTGGAAACTGTCAGACTTAATATCTGACCTTTGAAGCTTTGGATGTCACCCCCTGAGGGTTTGCGCACCTCCTAGGTTGTGTGAGTGCGCCCTAGTGACACCACCAAACAAATATGACGATGTATGTCTTGAAATGATCATCCTTGTCTCCTATGTAATGGATTTGAAGGGTTTCCTTGGATCTGATCTGAAATACCCCCTGGAACCCCAAACATCCCTCCTCAAGAATTATGCCCTTCTCGGCTATATGATGTTCACTAAGAGATTCTACCATCCAAATCTAATGATTGGTGGCTCAAAAGAATCACCCTGACTAGTTATCAACTCATTTGGGAGGAATCTGCAAGACAATCCTCGGTCTCGTGCAGCTACACAAAACCCTCTCTAATCCTTATGCCCTCACTGGATGAGTTGCGCAATCACTGCAAAATGGATACTCCTAAATAGCACGGTGAAATACTTGGATGGTATCTCTGATAGGATAGGGTGTATCTCTCAACACCGAAACCAATCAATGGTGGTGGTTTCCTCCAAAAATCCACAAAACAACAAGGGGTTTGATTTCCTCCTCCTCTGGAAATTGTCTCAATATCAAATCATAACATAATGAGGAATTAGGTTGATTTATTCCCTTTATACTCTTCCTGATCTAATTCTTCCTTGACATCACTTAATCTAGGCGCTTTTCCTCCTAAGGTGGTAATTAAGTCTCCCCCTTAACAATATTTTCTTCTATTTCTCTGTTGACTTTAGCTTAAGTGACTTTTCCTATGATTTTTGGATTAATTCATTGTTTAGCCACTAATTTAACCTTACTTCTCTGCTTGTTCCATGTTTGGCCTGAATATAGTGTACGGGAAAAAATAGACTACTAAGTCACTCCCTACTAGCCTACTCTTAAGAAAGGGACATCACAGTCCTCCCTTCCTGATATTTCTTGTTCTCAAGCAACATCGATCCTAGGTTCTACAATACATGCTCTCCCTCCCATGTGGCATCCTCCACTAGAAGTCCCCTCCATATAAAAAAACACTCCCTAATGACCATGATCCTCAATCTGCGCTCTCTCCGCTCGAGCACCTCCTCCGGCACTAGCTCCAACTAACCATCCTCATCCAACTATGGCAACTCCTCTGAGATGTTGACTTGTTGTCCCACTTCCTTTTTAAGTCAAGAAACTTGAAAGACGTTATTAATATTGCTACCCTCCGGTAGGTCTATCTTATATACCACCTCTCCTATTCTCATGATGACTCTGTATGGACCATAAAATCTTGGCTTCAACTTCTCTACTCCACTCCTATTCAAGGAGGACTATCTGTATGGTTGTAACCATAGAAAACCCAAGTCCCCTACCTCAAAAATACGCTCTATCCTCTTCCTGTCTGCATAGATATTGTCTTGGTTATGAGTTACCTGCAAGTTTTCCTTCACTACCCACAAGATCCTCTAGCTCTCCTTTACCCGGTCTTTGGACCCTAGGACCCTGTTATCCCCAAACACAGTCTCCACAAAAGAGGGTGCATTGTATCCATACAATGCTCTAAATGGTGACATCCTGATAGCCATATGGTGAGTCATGTTGTAGCAATACTCACCCATGTGCATTGCTTCCCACCGAAATAGCTTCTCAGATACCCATCCACCCATTTGTTGGCAATCTGTGTCTTTCCATCTATTTGTGGGTGGTAGTTGGTACTCATGGCTAGCTCTGTGCCTGCCAACCAAAACATCTCCTGCCAAAATGCGTTGATGAAGTGCCCATCTCTATCACTGACTATCTTCCTAGGTAAGTCATGCAACCAGAATACCTCTCTTAAAAATAAATATTCTACCTGTATGACCTTGTAGTCTGTAGGTATGGAAAATAAATGTGCAAATTTGGTCAACCTGTCGACGCCCAAAAATATCCAGTCCATGTCTTGCACTCGAGGAAGACCTGTAATGGAGTCCATATAAATTCTCTCCCATTTATGCTCTGGAACGGGTAGAGGATGAAGTAACCCCACATGGTGTGTCTTCTCAGAATTGTTCTTCTAACCATTCATGCACTCCCAGATGTGTTTTAGTACATCATCCTTGAGACCCTTCCATGAGAATCTCTTCTTGATCTTCCTGTAAGTTTTGAAGTACCCCTGATGCCCGACTGCAGGTGAATCATGACACACCTTCAGAATCTTCCCCTTCAAGGTAGATTTTGGAACCAAGTATATCTGATCCTTGTAGAAAATGACATCATCTAGTACCCGGTATCTATCATCAACCACCTGTCAATCCATCACCTCACAAGCAATTTTTTTTTTGGAGTATTCCACCCAAAAATGTTCTTTCCAATATGTGCAAATGTCCATCATCGAACACCCTGGTGGCCTCCTAGACAAGGAAACTGCTACAACATTCCTCTTTCCCTTGACATACTCAATTTAAAATTCATAGGCTTGGATCTTAGAGACCCACTTTTGTTGTCTCTCATTGAGGTATTTCTGATCCAGGAAATACTTGAGACTGTTGTGATCAGTCTTCACTACAAATATGCTACCTACTAGATACTGCCTTAATTTGGTTAATGCATGCATTATTTCTATCATTTCCTTGTCATAAATAGAGTATAGTCTCTCTAAATCATTGAGCTTCCTTCTCTCAAAAAAAATGGGATGGCCTCCCTGCATCAAAACTACTCCAATCCCTGCCCTTGATGTATCGCACTCTAAGACAAACAATCAAGAGAAATATGGAAGGGATATAAGAAGGCATGTGCTCATAACCTCCTTCATTTTCTCAAATGTTTGTTGTGACTCATATTTCCAACGAAATGAACCCTTCTTGGTCAAATCTATGAGTGGTGCTCCCAACTGTAAAAATCCCATGACAAACCTCCTATAGTAACTGCATAACCCAAAGAATCACTTCAGCCCTGTTAGGTTCTTAGGTGTTGGCCAATCCAAAATGGCCATGATCTTCTCCTAATGAACATGTACTCCCTTCTCACTGACGATATGCCCCAAGTACAGTATTTCTCTCATCCCAAACTCACATTTGGACTCCTTGGCATATAATGACTATGCCTGCATAATGCCCAAGACCTCCTCCAAATGTTCCAAATGTTCATCCCACGTCCTGTTGTAAATCAATATATCATCAAAGAATACCAAAAGGTATTTCCTCAACTGCCCTCTGAATATGTGGTTCATGCAAGACTGGAAAGTGGCAGGTGCATTGGTCAATCCAAATGGAATGAACAAGAACTCAAAATCTCCAAAAAGGCATCTGAATGTTGTCTTCTATATATCCTGCTCCCTGATGTTGATCTGATGATATCATGACTGCAGATCAATCTTGGTGAATACAATTTCCCATGTAACTCATCCATCAACTCATCTATATGTGGAGTGGGGTACATATTCTTGATCATTTTCTTGTTGAGAGATCTGTAATTAATTCGCATCCTTGATGTTCCATCGTTCTTTAGTACCAAAATTACTGAAGAGGAAAAAAGACTCATGTTGGGCCTGATGTGCCCCATCACAAGAAATTATTTGATTTCTTTCTCAATATCTCCCTTGAATCTCTTGGGGTTCCTATAGGGCATGGTTATCACCTTTGTAGCCCCTACCTCCAACTCGATCGTATGCTCAAATCCCTTGTCTGGTGGTATCCCTGGTGGTATTGGCCCAAATATTGTCTCATACTGAATCAGAAGCTTCTTGATCTATGGATGGTAATGCTCTCTACCCTCTGAATCCTTTTGTGTGGTGATCAAACACTCTACTGCATAGGCTACATCATCGTGACCGAAGATCCGCTCCACCCTTTTTACTGATAGTGCTTGTGGCACTCCTATGGACATGCCTCTCAGTACTACTCTCTATCCACTAGTGTCTCTGAAGCTAATGGTCAACATCTAATAGTTGAACCCAATATACCCCACTGAATATAACCATTGTACCCCCAATACTGCATCAGTATCTGATAGGTCAACTACATAGAAAGTACCTGTCAAGGTGTATTTTCCTAGTTTGACCTCTAGGTCTGGGATCATGTCCAAACATTTCATCGTGTATCCATATGCCACTGCCACGTGGAATCCCTCATACTCCTCAGTGCATAACCCCCTCCTGGATATTAAGGATGCATCTATGAAATTGTGGGTGGCCCCACCATCAACTAAAGTAGTCATGTGATGCCCCTGTATAAGGCCCTTGAGCCTGAGAGTGTTGTACCTGGGTACTCCAAAAAGGGTTTTCATGGTTCCCCCTTTCACATATCTATGAGGTTTTGTATCCTCCTTGGGTTTTGCCCCTATCGGTATCTGAGGTTTCTTCGGCTACTGCTCTGTCTCATGTGTGGTCTCATCCTCTGAATCAATGTCTATTTGTGCCCTGATATCCTCATCATCCTCATCACTACCTGATTCCACCTCAATGTAGTGGATTTGTCCCTTTCCCTTGCATCTATGCCCTGGGAACCAAGGGTCTCTACAAGAGAATAAAATATTCTTCTTCGTAAACTCTCGTCTGGTGTCATCATCCAACTTGGGCTTACCCTTCCATTCCCTTTGAGGATTTTTTTGATCCTTCTCTCTTTATGGTACAAATGGTTTGGTAAAGGTTTTTGGTTTCATTGTTGATTCCCCCATGTCTCTCGTGTTCACAATGGCCTCCTGTAAGGTGTGAGGCTTGAAATCCTTAACCCAACCCCTCAATGGCTCTTTCAATGCCTCGGTGAATAACATCACCAGTCAGTGCTCTAATATATCTGATACGACCACCGCCTTCCACTTTCAACCTTGTGATGAAGGCCTCAATTTATCCATCCTGTCTCAACTATGTAAGGTCCCTGAAGTGGAGCTCTATAGCTCTTCTGTCAAACCTCTCCATCAACCTCTGAGTGAAATCCAAGTATGAAGTAATGTGGTTGTGATCCAAGGTCACCAGCCCATGTTACCACCACTCGTGGGCCTCCCCCTCCAAGTGAAAGTTGGTGAAGTTGATAGCTTTCGACTTTGTAATTGGGTTAAGCTTGAAATATGTATCAATATCATGTACCCATGCCTGATCTAAGCATCTTGATGATCCGTCAAAAGTAGGAATGTTCATCTTTCCCACTTTCTAGATGAAATCCATGTTGTGAGTTTTTCCATTGCCCCTGTGTGCCTCCCGGGGTCTGTTTCGATATCTGATCGAAAAATAATCCATCAAACTCATGTGTGCATGGAACTTCGGTCCTAGTGCCAAGTAGTCTCTCATGTACTCCCCTAATGAATCACATGGCACTACCTGTCCCTGACTCGGCTGTCCTCCCGCTTGCCCCAATTGTCCCAATGGTTGTCTTGCCTGGAAATGTGGGTATAAAGGTTGGGGAATCCTCTCAGACGATGTGTAGGCTTGGACTGGTGAAGGGTGCGGACTAGCTCTGCCTTGAGATCCACTAGAGCCACTAGCCCCACCTCCCTAGTGTCCCCCTAAACCACTCGCTCCTCCTGCAACATTGGCACCTATAGTGCTCATTCTATGGTGGATCATCTATGTACTGATAACCATATGTTGTATGGTGTTCATCATGTCCCTTTGTCCTCTAGATAGGTCATTAAAAATGGTCTGCGTACTGTCAACATGTGTCTCGAGGCCTTTCCCCTTCCCTTGTGTGTCTAACATATGTCACCCATAGTCCTCTATATCTCTACCTATGTTTCCAAACTAATATTATCTTTGTCCTCTAACTTTGTCTTTGTATATGATTATGTGTTGAAGGGAGTGTATTCCCTTCGGTTCCTATCCCTCTTATCTATGCTATGACCTATGTGGTACTGAATGTACTCATTCCCATAATGTCCTCGACCCTCTAGGTATTCTTCACTTGTTCCCATAATCATTGGGTCATGAGAAGCACTTATTCATAGGCTGGCAGGAAGAAGGCTCTGATACCACTAAAATATTCATGATCCAACTGATCGGGATATCTACTATTGAACTACTGTTTTATCACTCAGATATGATACTTTGGGGGTTTTTGGATGTGCTTGAATTAATGTTTTAACATGCTTGGTGATTTTTTCATGTGTGTTTCATTCATTTATTATTTAATAAGTATATATTATGCATGTGAAATAAATAACAACACCATCTCACTAATATGTATTATGAGGAAAAAGAAAGAAATACAACAATATGTTGGAAGCAGATAAAATAGTCATCAGTTAGATCTCATGGATTATCAATGGAATATAAAGCAGCTAATATGAAATACCCATTATCAGAAGATGAAGGCATATATGTTCATGCATGGATAGATTGACAAAATGTAGTTCCAGAAACTCATGGAAACTACTGCAAATACTGAAAAACTCACCCTGGTGGCTATACTCAGCAGAACATACTGGAAACTGTCCCAAACCAAGGGCTCTAGATTCTAGGTTTCTCCTAGAAACTGTCGGACTGAAGATCTGACCTATGAATCTTTGGATGTCATGCCTTGGGGGTTTTTTCACATCCTAGGTTGTTTGAGTGCACCCTAGTGATCCCATCGACAGAATCTGATGATGTATGTATCAAAATGATCGTCTTGGTATCCTCTATAATGGGTCAAAAGGGTTTCCTCGGATCTGATCCACAATACCCCCTAGAACCCCAATTGTCCCTCCTCAAGAACTGCACCCTTCCTAGTTGTATGATGTGTACCGAGAGATTCAATCGTCATAATATAATGGCTAGTGGCTCAAAATAAGTTCCCTGACTAGTTCTCAACTAGGTCAGGAGTAATCTGCAAGATAATCCTCGATCTCGTACAGCTACACAAAAACCTCTCTAATCCTTGTGCCCTCACTTGTTGAGCTTCGTAATCACTACAAACTGGATACTCTTGAATAGCATGGTGAAATACTTGGATGGTATCTTCGATAGGCTAGGGTGTATCTCTCAACACCAAAACCGATTAATGGTGGTGGTTTCCTCCAAAAATCCACAAAACAACAAGGGGGTTGGTTTCCTCCTCCTCTAGAAACTGTCTCAACATCAAATCATAACATAATGAGGAATTAGGTCAAATTCCTCCCTTTATAATCTTCCTGGTCTAATTCTTCATTGACATCACTTAAGCTAGGCTCTTTCCCTCCTAAGGTGAGTCATTAATTAATTAAGTCTCCTCCTCAACACCTTTTTCTTCTATTTTTTCGTTTACTTTAGCTTAAGTGACTTTTCCTATGCTTTTTAGCTTAATTCATCATTTAGCCACTAATTTGACCTTATTTCTCCTCTTGTTCCCTGTTTGGCCTGACTATAGTCTACAGGAACAAATAGACTACTGAGTCACTCTAAGTTGGCCTACTCTTGGGAAAGGGACATCACATCCACCAAAGCTTGAAATGGAACAAAGACATAAAATGAAGGCCTTTGACCTGTCTATTAGGAAACACATGGTGAATCCTACTCTGATCCCAGTTTGTAAACTACCCTCTTACTGTACCACTGAAATAAATTTGAATGCACTATTAGTCAACTTAACTTGACTAACCAAGCCAACAACATTTTGAAGAAAATCAAATCAACATTCTTGTCCTTACTACAGATTTAATTATAGCAGTATAAAAAACAGATCTAAGTGTCTTTTTCAGTTCATTTAAGTTATGATTTTGAGGTCTCCCTGTGATTTGGATGGTTGATATTTCTATAGAGATCATTGGTTTTTTGATCTGCACAAAAGAAGCTACATGAATATTGAATTTACAAGAAATAGGGAGGTCATATTTTAAGCATGGATGGTACAGGTTCAGGAGGCTCAAATACTCCTTTATATACAATATGTGGTTCAATGCATGAATTGGGATTTTCAACCATAGATGTTGTTGACAACAAGCTATATTTGAATGGATTTTGGATGCACTGTAGATGGTATGAAAATATAGCAACTATTTTTTCATATTAAAACCAATTTATGGTTGCTAGTCAAAGACATAAACATTTGTTGCAAGGAATGTCAACGGGATTTTACAGGTTCTTTCTTCAAATGACCAAAAGGAAACTCTATATGATAGCAAGGTTTGATTACACATTCTAAAAGACTTTTACATGGTTGAGATTGTAGAAGGATACAATCCTCAAATGGAGGCATTTTCTGAATTTATTTCAGTCCAAGGAAGTTAGGAATTGCCACAAAATCACTTAGTCAATGCTATGAAAATATTGGTTCTTCCTACATGCCTTTCAAGATGGTCAAAATTGAGATGTTGTTGATTATTCTATTGGAAAATTGTTGTTGAAATTTTGTATGATCCACCCCAATAGGTGAGTATAGAGTACAACGATCCTATAGGGATATAATTTTTGTAGTTAGCATCACTTTTGTTGAAGTATATTTTACAATTAGTATCACTTTTTCCAGAGAATAATATGTTAGTTAAGTAAGTCCATGATATTCTCATACACGCACTATCATGAATATTTCCTTTGGAGGAGTATAATGTGTTGGACAATTGGTTGTCATTGATGTCAATCCTTGGAGCATTCAAGATACCCCAGATTTGTGATCGATATTGATGGTAAGTTAGTTATCATCTATGTCAACAAGATTGTTTGATGTCAACAGGTGTTATGGGTTCATTTGAAGAAGTCTACAAGAAGCTCCAGAGGTTTTTATGGAACCCAAAGTTGATCAAGGAATAAGGACATGAAAAAAAATGTAAATGTAGGTATTACATTAATAGATGGATAGTACTTATCATTTTGTTTCTGGTAATAGGTGGTACGCCACGTTGTTCCTCATGGTTAGGTAGATATGCCCTCATGAAGTTGGAAGCCCTGAAGAATGGTTAAGAAGCCCCTAATTGGTTACAAGTCATTAATGAAAGGGTAAATTGTTTGTGACAAGAAAGTTCAAGAATCCCTAAGATTAAGGAGAGAAGTTACTAAGAAAAAGTATAAATACTCCTCAAGGAATATCCCATATGTACACACACACACATTCATTGAATATCTATATTGTGAGAATATCTTGGTCTATTGATGAATTTGAGGTCGAGTCTAAGGAAGCGGAGAAAGTGCGAAGGAAGAGCGAAATTTTCAAAGCTGCAAAGAGCAAGGGTTTTTTTGTAACCCTAATTAAGGAGGCCCTCATGGGTCAGCTTGAGGGTGTCACACGAAGCACCCCCATGGGTTTTCTAGGGCTTGTCATGTGAGGCCCCTCTAGACAACTATCTTAGTCTCATGAGGACAAGACATAAGAGGGAAAATATGCTAGTTCAAGGTTTTTAGGATTGAGGTAAAGGTACAGGTTTGTGTATCAGGATCAGAGGCACCAACTCAGTTACAAATGTAAAGGTATGTAATTCTATGTTTTAAGAGGTTGCATCTTGGTGATATTATGGAACATGCTTGAGGCATGAATTTGTGAGTTTTGGTATAATCCTTGAGGCACATTTTTGATGTACAATACATGTTGGTTGAGGTATATTTGTTGAGCTACATTGTTGGTGCATATCTTGGATATATTGGCACATGTTTTATGATAATTGGTTGAGACATATTATGAATGATATGGAACGTGTTTGAGGTGCATTGTCTATGGATGATTGGCATGTTGTTTAAGGTATATGGTAGCACATGTATGAGATACATCTCTTCATGATGTTGGTATTTGGTTGAGGTACACTATTGATAGTACTTTCTTGCTATATCTTATGGTAGATGGTGTATGGAATGATTGAGACATATCATGAGTGATATGGTATATGGTTGAGATACATTGTTGATACATGGTGTAGTGTTGGCACATGGTATAACATAGGCTTGGTTGATACATGATTGGTACATGGTATGGTTGATGTACATGGTACAGGTTTTGGTGCATGGTTGATGCACTTGTTATGGTACATGTTGGTACATGTTTAATGGTATGGTACAAGTTTGATGCATGATATGGTACGTGGTTGATGCACGTTTTGGTACAGGTTTTGGTGCATGGTTGAAGAACAGTTTGGTATAGGTTTTGGTGTATGATTGATGCATGGTTTGGTACATGTTTTTATGCATGGTTGATGTACATGGATTGGTGATGATTTTTGTGTCCATGTGACAGGATCTGGTTTTGTTTATGTTGAGTATCAAAAATGATGACAGGTTGATGATGTCATGTTAGTGACAACGACAGTGCAGTGATAGGTTGACAGTGACAGGTTGACAGTGATAGGTTGATAGTGGCAGTGATTATGGTAGTGACAGTATGATCTACACTTTTATTTCAAAGAGGCAGGAGGTGGCAAAGAAAGGGGGGTTGTATCCTCCTTTCGGATGGAGTTGGAGAAGTCGGGGAGTTGGATCTTCCTTCAGGTTGGAGCCTATAAACTAGGGGGTTGAATCTGCCTTCTAGTTGTAGTTGGTGAATAAGGGAGTTGTAGATTCCTTCAGTTTGGAGCCTGTAAATAATGGTTTGGTTCCTCCTTCCAATTCTAGTTGGAGAATTCGGAAGTTGGTACTTCCAATGAATGTATTCTTGACTATATATAAGAAATCATTATGTGGTTTTATCCCATTTGGGTTTCCACGTAAATTCTGGTGTAATATGTATTTGATGTGATGTTTCTTTTGTTTATGTTATCACGATATATTGAATGCAATCATAGATGATACATTGATGATATACTGCTGATAAAGTTGAAGTTTATATATTGTGGTTAAAAGTGGTAAAAGTGCTCATACTAATTCACCCCCACCCCCTCCTAGTATTCCAACATAATATACATCTATGGATATACTATAAAAAGGAAATCATCATTGAATAAAGGAATTCTATCGCTGATTTTCTTTTTTCAGTTAGCAACACTTTTTCTTAAGTATCTTCTACAATTAGCAGCACTTTTTCTAGAGAATAAGATGGTAGTTAAGTAAGTCCATTTGGGTTTCCACGTAAATTCTGGTGTACTATGTATTTGATGTGATGTTTCTTATGTTTATATGTTCATGATATATTGAATGCAATCATAGATACAAATATTACTAGCATAGAGAATAAATACACTCTACTGGTATTTTCCAATTAAAGATAAAGGATGAATTCCCATCAAATCAACCTTTGAACAAAAAATGTAGACCCCAAAAACCTAGCAGTCCATGATAAAATACCCAATAATAAAAAATTGAACTAAAGGCTAATTGCAAGATTTATGACCTTGATTCCCAAGCTAAGAAAGTTAGAATTTATTTTTAACAATTTTTCATTCTCTTACATGAATGTCCATGGAAAACCATCAAGAACAAAAGAAAACATGTAAAGAGAGATTAAATTTCATACATTATATAAAATTGGAAAACCCAATGATGAAAATAGCATACAACTTTGTGTGGTTCTTGGCTTCCTTGATAAGATCCTGATTTTTTTCTCAATATTCTTTTATTTGGCTCACACCTTGAAGCAAACCCTTGTCTTCACCTCCCATCCCCACCAAAGTATCAACAAACATTGCAATGTAACAAAACAACTTAGTAATTACTAGAAATGGAGCAAAAACAAAACTTGGAACATCTAGTTAAAATAGGGAACATGTAGTTGAGGATAGTCTCATTCTCATAACACCTTGTAAAATTAATTCAGTTGTTTCATAACTTTGGAATCAAAAAATTATTTTTTAAGAAAATCCCAAGTATGTTTTACTCCTTTTAGTATTTAAATAATACTATTTAGAAAAAAAATTCTAAGAATGTTAACTCAAAAATCTTTTTGGAAGTTAATTGAAATGGTAATAAATGAAACAATCTTCATAATTCTTGGAAAAGAAAGGAAACAACCTAAAATAGTTCGCACCATTTTCCATGAGAGAAAGGAATATAACATAGACATAAGGAAATATGTGATTGAGCTTCATAAAAGGCATGAATTTTTCTAGGACCAATCACTAAAAGATAATCTAGGAAAAACACAAAATTTTGTTCTATGAAAGGAATGAAACACGTTGTTCGGTATCCTTCAAAAAATTGTTGCAAATTATCCATATTCAAATGCTACCTTCATGCTCATGAATTGTGTTTACATGTATTCATGTTTTCCATTATCCTTGAGGCTATATTAAGGTTTGAAAATGTTTTTTCAACCTCTTTTAGGCATCACATTCAAGTTAACAATGCATTCAGTGGTGTGTTTGGGTTGGAAAATGAATGAGTTAATAAAATTGGGTAAACTCAACTTTTCTTACGAGTCCATTTTTTTTAGTGAGGTAAAAAATTTCCATATTCCACTCATTTTTCCAAATTATGGCAACTTGGCTCATCTTAAAATAGGTCAAAACTTCTAGGGAAATTCCATGGTCGAAGCTTCCATCATAAAGTTTCAATGACTTTTGTCAAATTTCTGTTAGATTTGGGAGATAATTTCTATTATAAATGAACTATGTTTTTACATTTATTAACTTACTCCATTAAAAAATAGTTTTGTATTGTTGACTCTAAAAAAAAATTATGCAATAATCAATGTCATTATTACCACTAGTGAAGAAACTTCGATGAAAGGCCATTACCATAAGTATTATACCCCCAACTCCTCAACACTCGGTTATACATGGAAGAAAATTTAATATGCTATTGACATCTACTATTGTCTATTATAAGATTCCCCTATTATGTAAAAGAGATCTCATTTTCAAAAATGTTTGCTTCAAATACATACAAACATGCAGACATCAACAATTTTTTAAGACTACAAATTGATAGAGTGGATATCAATGATTTATGAATTCAAATTCTTCCATATTAGCATGATAGAAAAATGTGAAACTTAACTATATAAGCCAAATCATTATCTATATGTTTTACAGGAAACAAGAACAACCATGAGGACACAAATGTCTCTTTACAACTACAACGTGAGAGAAGAAGAGGGATAAAAATAATTATTTAATTCAAATTCTTCCAAGTTAGAAAGATAAACAAATACCAAACTTAAATCTATAAACCAAAGTACTATGTAAATGCTTCCACAAAAATATAACTTGTAAATGGATTGTATGCATCTTGTATTCCTAGAGCCCACATCAATCCAGATTGTATAGGTTGAAGAAATCGATCTCTTTGGTAAGAGTCTCAACCAACACTCCAGTATTTGGCACATATTTTAAATGTCCTAACAATAGCAAATCTAGTGTCTAGATAAAAAAAAATGGTAGTGGAAAGAAAGAGATGAAAGTCACATATCAACAATGCATATTTGAGAAGCAACACAAAAACTAACACCAACAACTACCATGCAATTCCCTGAAAATATAGATGACTTTAAAATGTTTAGAATTTTTTTCACAACTATCTCATAAACAAGTAGGATTTTAGAATGAGGCTCTAGGCACTCATTAGAATCATCATAAATATCCCATCATCGATCACTTTTCTACAACTTCTTTGAGAAAACCAACATTGGATAGGCCAAGAATGGACATTTCTACAATATCAAAGACAAATCTATAGAACTTGTTACTGTTCAACCCATACTCTTTCCACATAAGCTCAAAATAGTGCTTCACGGGGGACTGATAGGTGAATGGGAAACTGAATTAGAAAAAAAAAATGAGAGACTTTGATGTAATGCGGGATAATTTTCCTGGAATAATCTCTCAAGATACAAATCCACAATATCATGGAGAGTCAAAGGTGGGATTTCAACTGAGTTGAGGTGGGACTTGCTTCCAACTTTTAAATCAATACAATGATTTCCAAATGAGTCATGTTCAATTTTTGTCCAACAATTTCACAAATGCTTTTTCTATTGGAAACTATGAAAATTTAAAAGTGATGAGGGTACTTAGTTCAAGATAATTTCATGGATTTCAACCAGTAAGAGGTGCACATGTGTAGTTTTCACACATTAAAATAGAATAATTTTACAATCATGGTTGGTCATGCATGATATAGAGTTTCAAATTTTCTAGAGGATTTATAAATGTAGAGATGCATAATATCACTCCATTTTCATAAATTATCATCAAAATTACAACCCATTGTAGAAAAGTGTAATCAAAATCCATGGTTATGCAAAAAAAATCAGACTCTGTTAAAAGTGTTAGGGCCTTATGCCACCATGATTTTATTCAAAAGCAAGGGGACTTTGTAAGGTAGCTAGAGAGGTAGTAGGGGGGCCCAGAGGGCCCATAGTGATAATAGTGGAGGTCATTCAATGTAAGGTGGACTAGGTCCACTATATTATTAAATAAGGCCCACTATGGTAGTTAGATATAATAAATGTAA
>ML784140.1:126984-159955 GCA_009831015.1 Picea engelmannii | reverse complement strand
AAATAGATACTAGAAAAATTGCCAATCCAACAAATTTGGGAAAAATATATGCCAAAAAAACAAGGATATATTTCCACAGGGAGAAATACCTCCAAGTGACTATCATTCCCATAAAGTTAGGGTGAATGGGAGGAGATGGCTCAAATTTTACGATGCAAAATAGATTTTTCTACTCTCACTTCACAAATTTCCGTGGGATAATGGTTTTACATATCACTTTTTAAAAATAAATATGGGACTATGTATAGTAAAATCCCTATTTGCAAATAATTCATCCACCTAAAATTACAATCCTCCTAATTTATTCCATGAGCGAAATTTGTCCCCTAAAATTATTTGTATTTCTTCAGTAAGCTCAACTAAACTGCCTTGGAGGGGTCTTGAGACTCTTCCTTTGTGAAGGTATCCTTCTTCCCCAAGTAGATTTAAGAGCCTAAAGGCACTAGTGATGAGAAGTGGATAACCTGTCCTTATTTATACTACATGGGGCACTCATCATTCTGATCAAGTGGTGTACACAAGCTCACTCATTTTATAATAGGAGGAACAATTGAAAGATAATAGGTGTGAGCCTGATTGGGAGGACCTTCATAAATGTATGGTATCCTTGCATGTGATTAACCAACTTAAAATTTGTAATTAATACATTCTTAAAGTCTTAAACCTTTCGTCAGTCCATCCAACACCCTAGTACTAAAATTTAGTTTGCATTCAGTTACATATTTTTCCATGGTTTTAGCAGCCTACTGAAGGGATGGAATGGCATTTTTAGATCCCATTTTTCACCCTTTAAAAGTCCCAAGACTATTTTTTGGGAAATTTTGAGTAATTCCAGACATTTATTGGGCTTGATCTCACATATTACAAGGCCCAAACATCTTTTTGTTCATAACTTACAACCATATTAAATGGCATAGGTGTATCTTTCCAAAGACTTTTTGACTCTCTTTTTTTCAGTAATTTTGGATAAGTCATTCATCGATTAATTGTTTTAGACCTTGGTTTACCCTAAAAATCAATTTAGAAAGTTTTACAAGGGTTATAAGGGAGTGAAAAATTTGTTGTTCACTTTTATTAGTTTTCTGGTCCAAAATTAGTGAGATCATTTTCACCCCCATGTCCACAAAAAATCACCCCCAGGACTTTTCATCCACCCAGGAAGTTGAGGGAGGCCAATACCCAAGTTGGGTGGTCCTAAGAGGTGTGTTTCCAAGTCCCTCGCCTCTCCTTCTCCCCCCTTTTTTTCGCCTTATGCAAAGGACCATATGAGGTGTGGGTAGTCTCTACCTCATGCTAAGCTATCAAAGAGTTTTTAACTTACTTCATCACCAGATAGGTGGGATCCTTCAAAATGGACATATTTTTATTATAACACATCCATTTTATGGAAAATTTGGGACCTTGTGTTGTTCCTGAGTCTGTACTTAAGGCTCAAAAGTACAGTGTCAAGGCATCCAAAAGTAGTCAGGATATGGAGCAGGGAGGGGGTCAACCTTCGGAGAAAGAAACTAAGGGAGATTTCTTCGTTGGGGTTGTCTGGCTTCGAACTGTTCCTGAATATTTATGTCTCATTCAATGGCCGCCCATGATTGTTCGATTTCGACCCGATTAGTTGCGATTTTAAGGATAGTGTTTAAAAGGTTTAGGGCGATGTGTGTTTGGTTCAATAATCCGGGTTCGACGTTAGGTTGAGTTGGTATAGGGACTGTCATGGGGGAACAGTAAAGATATAAAAGACTTTTAGGAAAGATTAAGTGATGTCTCAGTTTGATCTTATAAAAGAGAACTTACAGTCGTTGAATTAGAATATGGATGCAAATCTAAGGCTCATTCCCATAACTGTATCATATCTTTATAAAAGGGGTGAGATGAGAGAAAAACATTGAGCGATTTACAAAGTAAAGTTCCAACCAGTGGAAAATTCACGACATAAACGGAAGAGGAAAATATGTAAGAAAATAACTGATGTAACAAAGAATATATGTAGAATTCTGAAACTGCAGATTGGTCTTACACAGCTGATAGCTGGTGCAAAGGAAAGGCAATAAACAATTACAGAAAACCCAAAATCATTCGTTATAGTAGTGGTCATACTAAATTACAATGAAGCACATCAATTATGAATATGAATTGAAATGTAAAAATGAGATACAAGAGAGAAAACTCATGATATAGAAGTGACAGAATTGAGAATCTCCAGATCTGCTTGTATTAACTCTCAATGTAAAAACTCTATTACAAATAACTCAAAAAGGGTTCAGCCCTGTTTATTTCTCTCTGGGGTATATTTATACAATTTTTATAAAGCAGGTAGAATCTCAATAGTCGCAAAAAATTTAGTTACGACAGAGGAGAGAGCAATCACTCCATTTCCCCTACTCTATCTTCACTTAGTGCCAGGTGCTCATCTTCGCCCGGACTCGGTGCAGGCGATACATCTTTCCACAAGCTGAGATACGAGCCGTGAAGGTTCTGCTTGACAGCTGGCCTCGAAGAAGTAACACTCTTGGGCTAACTGTTGCATCTTGTCCCCCATTTGTGCATTGATGATGTCGAGGGCACTTAGTTGCGTGTTGGGCTGGATCAAGTGCTTATCAACTCGGGCCATGTCCACCATATCTATCTTAGAGATATTGGTCAAATCTCTCTCATCCTTCTCTTTCAGATCAAGCGAGATCCATTCCACATTCATTTGTATCAATTTTTCTGCACCGCCTCCATTGTCCATACCCAACAGCTCGCCATCTATAGAATTGAAGGCTTCTTCTAATGAATTGGTTACCTTTTGGGCTTGTTCCTTGCCCAGGGCAATGTTGTGCTCCCAATCCTTCAACAGAATATTACCTCTAGTTTGTTCTGGGATGGTGAGCCCGAGAGAACCTGCAGAAACTTTGTTATTCGTGGCTATCACCGCCTCCTGGAAGGCGACCCGAGCCGCTTCAGCATCCCTCTCTCTGACATTCAGGTTCTCGGAAACCTGATTCATCAAAAGACAATTCTCTCGGATCGCTCCCACTTTGGCGAGCAAACTCTGTTGTGTAGAATAAATTTTATTCTGAATCTCAATCGCTCAGGATTTAAACCCCTCGATGTTGATCATCCTGCTTTCGGCGATCTCTACCTAAGCCTGCAACTCTGCAATCATATTCCTCTGTTGGCCCGCCTCTATCTGATCGTCTCAAACCACTAGATGTGCTTGCTTGATCTTGGTTTTAAGCACCTCTATCTGATTTTTATCATCCATTCGGGCTAGTTCTATCTCTGCGCTCACCTGGCCCTGAGCATTTTCCGTGGTCGAGGCCAATCTGGCCTCGAGAGTCCTAATCAGGCGATTTTTCCTATTGAGTTGGTTCTTCAAAAGTTCGACCAAAAACTGATTTGTCGATGCATATGCTCCTAGAATCCCTACGATCTCAGTGGCGAATTGCTCATTCTTTTTATTTTTTCGATCGGTCATGACCTTGAATTTCTTAGCAGTCGATTCTCCCTCCTGGTAGAATTCTCTTTTCACTACCGCTTTTCTCTTTTTATCAAAGAAGAACTCGTTCGGAGGAAGTTCTTCTGCTCTTATGGGCCTCATCTCCTCATTGAAAATTCATCCTTCTTCTATATTTCCTTGCGTCGACTGCAAGGGGGTGACAGAAGTGATGGGTTCCCCGATTTGTTTCACTGCTTTTCCTAGGGTGTCGACCGGGTCCTACTTCTTCGGAGCTTCAAGGGTCTTTGTCTCAGTTTCTGGATTCTGTTTCTTTGGCGGGTTTGGAGTCTGTGCCTCTGCTTTGGGCTTCTTTGTTTGTTTCCCCTCATCCTGGCATTTTCTTGAGTCAAGAGATACATCTTTAGGGCCTTCAATATCCTTCAGTTCCATCTCAGAAACGCCCAGACTCCCTCCTCGCAACACAGCGGGAAGACAACTTTGTCTGTGTTCCTGAAATTTCAATACAGAGGCTATGTCTTTGGGTGCTAAGGATCGGATCCGAGCTAGAACTTCCTCATAAGACCTCACCCCTCGGAAAATGTCATCCGGGGGTGAAATATCATGTTCAAACCTCTTTATCCCACAATTAGCTAAATGGTTTCTCACAACTCTCTGAGGATCATGTTTTTTATACTCGATGGAGACCAACTTCATGTCTTCTAGGGCTGCAGCCTCGGTTTTGGCATGCTCGAAATCCAATAAAGAATAAGAATTTAGCCGAATGGGAAAAGATAGCCACACCTTCTTTGAATATCCTTTGAGTTCTTTACTCACCCCGCCAATCATTGTTTGTCGGGCGACCTCGTGAAAAGCCAGCTTGTCAGGGATGAACAATGGTAGTGCAAGTGGGGGAACAACAGCCTTGAACACTCTGAAGTAGGAGAACTCTGCCTCCACGTACCAGTCCGCTATACCACTCAGATTTGCAGCAATGATGTCCGAGATACGAGGTGGTGGGTGACCAAAAATGGCGACATGCAGGGGCACCATCACCCAGTTGAAAATTTCGTATATGAAATTGTCCGCTTTATTTTCCCATAGATTTTCATGATATACATGTACGGGCCTGTCTTCGGCCGGATTCCAATCCCAACTCATCAATGGGAATGGTGTCATGGAAC
The DNA here is from genome assembly GCA_009831015.1 of Picea engelmannii. Taxonomy (NCBI): domain Eukaryota; kingdom Viridiplantae; phylum Streptophyta; class Pinopsida; order Pinales; family Pinaceae; genus Picea; species Picea engelmannii. Next base: position 155,356 of record ML784140.1, on the reverse strand, counting down.
ATATCGTGTTCATAATATATGCGGACATGAAAAATCAGGACGGCCTCCCACTTGCCTTCTGCTCCCAATACTCTATGACCTGGTTGGCCAAACTGTCCGAGAGTATCTTTGCCCAATTAAACGAGTAACCTTCTGCGACCCGAAACATGAGAGGCACCCACGCAATGAAGAAATGCGATGTGTCCTCCCTCCCAAATAGTCAGCATGTCATCATTGCCACATACTTATACTGTGGCTCCAGCGAAGCGATTGAATAAACGCCCTAGTCATTTGCTCTGAATTTCGCGGTGCGCGAAACCCAATCCTTTGTCAAACCGGGCATGGTTTTATCATATTGTGTGCACTCCTTTTCTTTGAATTCCTCTAGGAATTCAGCATCATATGTATATTCAGATGTCATCGGAAGCTTATACATGGTTTGGATATGTTTCGATCTAAAAGTCCGGACCGTGACCCGTTGTTGGTTCATGATAGTTCTGGTGGGTAGGTCTATGTGATCCAACGCCCATCGGATCATATCATAATATGGGAGAAATCATGGTCTGGTCGCTACCTTGTGCATTCCAGATTGAACAAATATCTTGTATTTAGTGTTTAGGTCATCCTTTTCATTGTCGTTTGAGTCTGAATAGTTCACATATTCTGATTGCAGAATATCTGAAACAAATGACCAGCAAGGGACCGAGTCGACACTCTGGGGCGAAGTGTCAGAGACATTGTCTGAGCCTTGTCCTACGACCTCGACGTTCGACTTTGCTGCTTTCCGTGGAGCCATAGCCGAAGTTTGCATTTTCGCGCTTCTGCGATAGAACTGCGTATACATGCAAAAATTAGTTAACTCAGAAATGACGAGCTCTGCGTGCTTATGAAAATGCTTTCGTTATAATAAAATGAAACTCTTATATATATTTGAAAATTTGGTACTTTTTGAAATAAGCCTGTCAAATCGTAATTAGAAACAAATTAATTGCATGAAATCCGATCTTATATGCATGGATTTACCCTTATTCTCCATAAATGTCATAAATTTCTGGCAGTTTGACAGTCAGTCGAAGTATGGAGAGAAAATGGCTATCTTGAAAAACATGCAGGCCTCGGGGCACGAGATATATCTTGATTTATCTTAGATTATCAAATCTTACCAACGTTAATCAATTCCTTCGCCATTCGTTATGTCGTGGGATTTCTTTTAACACTTTGAGTCCCTAACTCCCGAGACCGCGAGGGCTGATTTGACTTAATTAAAGGTAATCGTGATTTAAGGCATAATCAATTTTATAATCGTTTTACTCGCCATATCGCAACTCGGAACTTCGAAGATAATTTTCCGGAAGACTAGTATGCCGAGTCGCGAAACTGCGAGATGGCGATAATTAAGGCTCAATTAAGAGTAATAAAAACTTGGATTAGGCGATTAATTAATCATGCTATAATTACATTGCAACTTCATGAGTCGGGGTTTTAGACACCGTAACTTTCGAAAAGATAGTGCCAAGTGGCGAAACACCGAGAACGAATTTTAACCACGGTTAGCTTTTTTTCCTTTAATCCTTGACCAGGTTTATCCCGAAAAGACCTCGTGTTTTCGGCTCTCGGGGCTGTAAAAATAAAAACTTGGGTTTGTCGAACGTCGAGGCTTGAAACCCAGATGACGTCTAAACACGAGTTAAATATTTTACCCAAGTTACTGTCTCGAGTGAATATTTAAATGACTTCGTCGTTTCGCGACTCGGGACGTGCGAACTCATGGATTATAATATCTGACTTGCGAGATCCTGAAGTAAAACAAAAAGGAGAAAACATTCTTACTAAAGTGGACTTGTTTAGAGAGTAGAAAAAATATCGTTGCCTACGTGACAAGGTTTCGGAGGTCTCATCATCTCGGAAGGAAAAAGACAATCAACTTTAGATTTCAAGTATCGAATTGAAAATTGTGACAGGCCAAAAAACAAAGGCGGCTCCAACATAGGCTCCAACTAGGGATCCCACCTTCCTGTGAGGTGGGAAGAATAGTAGACCACATGTCAATATTGGGTAAATGGGGTCAAAGCTCAATCAGGCGGAAAAATTCCAAGGAAAAAGGATCGAAGGGGAAGGAAAAGACTCCATTCTTTACCTCGAGAAGTTTTTTCAAAATCAGATACTCCTTTCAAACACAGTTGTGGTCTCTTTCACAATTTTCCCTTTCCCACTACCAACTTTAGGTATGTTTTAAGACAGTTAAAATTACCCTAGGAGACTCAATAGATCTTGTGACTCTCGGCTTGCATAAAAGAATGAGATTATATATTTTTAATCAGGGAGTCCCGTCTGAATTTGGGATGTGGATCAAGTTTTTAGAAAACATTGGTTACCAGAGTAGAATGATATTCATGTATAACAGCCTTAAAGATATCTCAGACATTGCTTCAGTGCTAGCGAGCCTATTCAGTACCCCTGTGAAGTTATCTGGCCCCTTTTACTGAATTTCCTTTCACCACTTCAAAAAATATTTATGCATTTAAATGCTAAGACGAGGGCAATCATTTATGAATTTCCTTTCATCATCTTCCTGGACTAGGTGGGGGCAATCATTTCTGAATTTCCTTTCACCACCTGTCTTATAACTTTATTTTTTGAGCACAAAGATGGGGGCAATCAGTTTGTATCAAGGATGACATCTGTGTAATATTTTGCATCAAAGATCTGTCAACTTACTTTGATTACTTGGTACCAAGCTTCCCTTGACCCTCACAACACCTTCGTTCTTAGGGAGAAAAGGAAAATAAATTTTTAACGACATCTTGTTTGAGCAAGCCTTGATTCTTCCAATGTTGTTGAAAAACTTAGGAAAGTTAGGATCGCTCTAAACGTTCCTTCTCTTAGCAGGGGATCAAGTAGTTGTGGAGACCCACTTTCTTTTCACAGTCTGTTTTGAGACTCGGGAGGATAAAACGAAAAATTTTATTCCTTCATAATGAAATGAAAAGATGGCAGCTTGTCAAAAGTTAGACCCGAAAACAGGCAGGATACAGGGCAGTGATTTATTGAAAAAAAATACAGAAGGTCAAAATGGCTCGAGACTGGCTCTTGTAGATATCTTTGGGGACGGTTACTTTTGACTGACTGTTCTTAGTTTTAGTGTATCATTCAAACCAATTTAAATCAAAGGTTACCAAGCCAAGAAATAATCATGTTATCTAACACTTTAGCCGATATTGTAGTTTGAATGACGTTACCTTGGTTTACTTTAACAGTCCTTCATAACTTGTGTATTGAGAAAGCTCACCTTTATCCTTTCTTTTCACTTTCTTTGTGCACTATGAAGCTCTTTTTAGACATCACCTGTTTCATGTCGATTTATTCCTGACAATGCCTTGCGAATTACTCTTCCTGCTAGCTTTTCAAGTAGTTGAATCCTGTAAAAAGAAAACATGAACTTTATTCGAAATATGTCTAAAAATTATGAACAGAAAAAAAAAAAACAGAAAGTCCAAAGGGTAAAAATGCATGTATGTACACGAAATTTATTTATTTATTTATTTATTTTATTTTTTTTATCTTTTTTTTAGAAAATGGCGACTGTTATGTCATGTAATGTTTCAGATATCACCCGTTGACAGGGGCGCTGAGGACTTCTCCATCGATGTTTTCCAACAAGAAAGAATTTTTTCCCTCCGGAGCGGAGACCCTGAATGGCCCATACCAGAGGTGGTCAAATTTACCATGCTTCACGGCTTCCTCTTTTCTTGCATCCCATCTTAGTACTAAGTCACCTGGAAGGAATTCCCTGTCTCTTGCCTTGATATCGAACAATGCTTTCATCTCATCCTGGTACTTCTGCATTTTTTCATCGACCTCAACTCTATGTTGTTGAACCTCGATCAGCTGGTTAATTCTCCTGGTTACATGATTAGGTTCTTCGTTTTGATACTGCCATATCTTCATCACTGGCAGCGCTAGGTTTATAGGTAGTACTGCCTCTGTCCCATAGACCATTTGAAATGACGAAATGCCAATAGACCTCTTAGTGTTGATGCGGTTCATCCATAATGCGTATTTCAAGTGCACATGCCAAGACCTTTTATTTTCATCCAATACTTTCTTGATTATGTTCACCAGGCTCTTGTTAGATGATTCGGCCAATCCGTTCCCCTGGGGGTAATATGCAGTAGAATCGCCGAGAATGATATTATACTTCTGGCAGAAGCTGATCATAGCCATAGATTTGAAAGCTTGGGCGTTATCGGTGACTATATTTTGGGGACACCCGAATCTTGAAAAGATATTGTTTTCCAAGATATCGATCACCACCGAGTCTGTTGCCCTTTTGGTTGGAATGGATTCCACCCACTTAGTAAAATAATCCGTGGCTGTTAAGATCCACTTATGTTGAGCACTGGAATGAGGATTAATTTCCCCTATGAAGTATAGACCCCATTGTTGAAATGGAGCTTCAGCTTTGACTGGAACGAGTGGCAGTGCAGGGAGTTTTTGTTTACCAGTGAATACTTGACAAGGGTTGCACGTACGTACTTTGGCATTGACGTCTAAAAATAGTTTAGGCCAATAGTACCCAGCCCTCAAAATATTATAGGTTGTGGCTCTCCATGCATGGTGTCCCCCACGGACTCCTTCATGAAATTCCTCTATAACCCGTGGAGTTTCTGACTCAACCAAACAGAATAGGAGGAACCCGAGTGGATCCTTCCAGTATAGCTGATTTTCGGCGATGCAATATTTTACAGCATGGAGTTTTAAAGTTCTACATTTGGTCGGTGATAGTCCGTATGGGATTTTCAGGTTTAAAAAGTAGAACACTATGTCTTTATACCAGCCTGACGATATGAACTTTTCCTCGATCTTACTTGGATCTGTTTGGTCACCTGGCTTGTGCAGGTGTGCGTCTCCGTCTTCTCCTTGCAGGCAATTAATATCAAGAGATCTAAGATTCGACTCGGCCAAGAGTTTGGCCAGACCCTGCCCCTTTATCAATTTAGTCATCTTGACTTCCAGATCGAATTCTTGTATTTTAGCGAGCCATCTCCTTCTTTTTCCGTCAGTGTCCAGATGTACCAATATGTCTTTTACAGAACTGGTAGGTACATACGTGATTATTTTTTAATGTAGCACATAGGTTCTAAATGATTTCAAATCTTTTACCATCACGTGTGCTTGTTTTTCCATTATGTCATATTTTAGTTCTGCATATTTGAGACTTTTGCTAAAAAATGCTATCAGTTGTTCGAATCCCTCTTCATTTTTCTGCAAGAGTACCGCGGCGATGGTATGTTCAGAAGCAAAAGAGAAGATGAGAAAATCTTTCAGATAATCTAGACTTGCTAGCACAGGTGCCTCACTTATAAATTTTTTAATATGAGAGAACGATGCCTTGGCCTCGGTGGTCCAATTTACCCCGTTGTCCTTCTTTAGCATTCTTGTAATCAGTTTGACAATCTCAGTGAAATTGGGAATGAACCTTCGTAGAAAATTTATCTTTCCTAAGAATGATTGAATTTCTTTTATATTTCTCAGGATAGTGATAGTATCTATTGCTTCAATCCTCTTAGGATCAATCTTGATTCCTTCCTTAGATACGACATGGCCCAGAAGCTTACCTTCCCGCATAGAGAAATGTGATTTATTTGGGTTCAGGGATAGGCCAAACCTGCGGCACTTTTCAAAAGTCTGTTTTAGATGCATCAGATGTTCTTCGTCAGTTTTAGAGAAAATCGTCAGATTGGCGAGGTAAATAACCATGAACTTGTCTTTTTCTCCCACGAAGGCGATGTCCATAGCTCACTGGAAAGTGGCCCCTGCACTCATCAAACCAAACAGCATCTTATCATACATGAAAGTACCCCAGGGTGTGGTGAAAGCAGTTTTTTCTCTGTCTTGTTCATTCATAGCGATCTGATTATAACCAGAGAAACCATCTATCATAGACATTCGATTAGCTCCAACAACCTTTTCTAAGACGTGGTCCATCTTGGGCAGTGGGTAGTTATCTTTGAGAGATGACTTGTTTAAGTTTCAGAAATCCACACACAGTCTGATTTCCCCGTTATTTTTCCTGACTGGGACTACGTTAGCTACCCAATTGGAGTATCTCAAAGGTACGATAATTTTTGCGTCCAAGAGTTTTTTAACTTCCTTTTCTATCACGGGTAACAGAATGGGGTTAATTTTCCTAAGTTTTTTCCTAAACAGTTTGACCCCAAGTTTCAAAGGTATCTTGTGATCAATAACGGAAGTGTCATACATTTTCAGTTCATCATAGGACCAGGAGAAAACATCTTTATATTGTCTGAGTAAGTCTTTATACTTATCTTTCACTTTGGGAGGGAGGAACTTCGATATCTTTACCATCCGGGGTTTCGTTTTGGTTCCTAAATTACAGTCATCCACTTCTTCTAGTTGGGGATATAAAGTGGCCTTTACAGGTACATCATTCTGATCAAAAAGTCTTTCCAAAGGAATCAATCCTTTGGGGATCTGATTGCTTTTAAGGACCAGCATACGATGATCCGCAATTTTTTCTCGGAAGATTTCAGGTTCCTCTCCTTATTGCATGATCCACCTCGAGTCATTTTGATTTTCTTGGTCAGCATGATTGTCAGAGAATTCATTTGCGGCTATAAGGAATTTCTTAATCTATTCGTCGTCTTCAAAGACTTGCCAGTGTCGGATATTATCTGGTATGGAGGGTTTGTATCTGATTTCAATGTGATACTTCAGTTTGAAGGTTGTGGGAGGAGAGAAGTTTGAAGTTGCCTTTGCCAATGCATCAGCATGTAGATTCTCTGTGAGAGGGATAAAATGGATATTTACGAATGAGAAAAAAAATTCCATGAGATCCCAAGCACAATTCCTATACGCTCTTAATCTAGTATTCTTGGCTAGGTACTGTCGGTTTACTTGTTTTACTATCAATTCAGCATCACCGTATACCTCCAAGTTTTTTATATTTAGTTTTTTGGCAGCTTCTAATCCTAAGATCAATGCTTCGTACTCGCATAAATTATTAGTGTAATCTATGTCCCACTGCAAACGATAGGAGAAAGGAACAATGAACTTACCTTCAGATGCCACAAGAAGTACTCCAGCGCTTGCCCCTTCAGAAGACGAAGCACCATCAAAGTACATTTTCCAGACACCAGTATTACATAGCTCTTCTGTCATGGGGTTGGACTCTTCTTGCTTTGTATCGATTTCCTCCAGGAAACCATCCAGACCATCATCAAAAGACAAGATGCAATTTCCCAGGTCTTGGTCTGCAATGTAAATGGGGAAGTTGTGCGAGTTTTGAGGGTCACTAACCGTATACGCTAATCTTGTTTCTCTGTATAAATGAGTGAACTGACCACCGAACACAGGGATTGTGGCATAAGTCATGTCTAACTGAAGAGAACCCCCCAACTTGGCTCCCCATGCCCTATATAACAGCATGCCATACTTAGGGGGAATGTCTGCGATAACCACATCCATCAGGATACTCTTGACCGAGGCATGTGCCAGGGTAACTACCAGATCTTTTATCATCCCCATGCATTTAACGTTCCTCAAATCAAAAGAGTACATATTTCCATAAGGTCTTGTGATCTGGAGACCCAACTTCTCCATTATAATCTTGGGCATAACATTATGAGAAGCTCTGGAGTCCAACATACAATTATGCATCAACTGATCATGTATGTTCAGAGTAATATAAAAGGGAGAAATGTTGTCTTTGGACCCTTCAAAATGGGGACCAAACGTGATGTTAGGTCTATCATCTTCCAAGTTTATAACATCAGAGTGGCTTTCTAGTTCTGAGACACATATCATTTTGGTCATTTGTTTCCGATAAACAGGGTTTTTCGCTAATTCCACTAAAGGGATTGGTATCTTAATTTTGTTTAACTCATTCTCAAAACTGAAAGCTCTGCTCACCTTATCTGTTTCTCCGGTTGTGACTTCAGAATTCTTCCTTTCCGAACTGTTTGTCTAGACAGCTTTATCATTCATGGTCTTAGTTGAATATGTAGCTTCATTTACGGGTTCATTCTCCTGTGTTTGAGCTTCCACTTTTTCCACCTCGGGCTCTTGAGTGCTTACTCTTATAGTTTTGTTGTTGGGTAATGGGGTTTCGTTCGATGGAGGCTCATCATCTTGGCCCCTTTGAAGGATTTTCTTGGGTTGGGTCGTGGAGGCGGGCTTATTCCTAGATCTCAGGTTGTATTTTGGTTGAAAATCAGCCATCATTATCTCAGTTTCTGGTTGGGATTCACAAATCTCAGTGTGATCACCCTCTTCACTCTCATTTAACGATTGTGGCGTGTTTAAAGATTTTTCATAGTCCTCGCGAGTCAGATATGGTTGACTATAGTCATCGCCAAATTTCGTGACGTCATTATCTGAATCTTCGTAGTCTTGAAAATCGTTAGCTCCTATAAAATTTTCATTCTTCAAGGGAGCTTGTATTTTTTGATCTTCCTTTTTTATTTGTCTTTGTTGATTAGGAGGGTTTTGATTTTTCCTGAAATATTTTTTGGGGTAAGAGTCAGCCTTGGCCTGTTTGAGTTCCATCCAGGTTATTTTATTTGACAACTCTTTAATCACTCTAGCCATATCGTCCACCCTATCATCTGAGGATCTATTGGACCCTGAAGGGCCAGCTTGTTCTCTAAAGTGCTTGGTATCTCGGTTTCCAGTCTCTATTCTAGCCCTAAGTTTACCTGAAGCCATCATGTTAGACTCTATTTCTACCACATCGTCCTGCATATGGTTTAAGGTGGCTCCCCTTCTCTCTTGCAAAAGTAGTGCGAAATTTGGCTCAAAAGCTCCGGCGAAGGTCACTTTGGTCGCGGGTTGAGATGGTTTGACTTCAGCTGGGATTTTATTGTATAGTTTTTTGAATATCATAATGAATTCCATGGCTGTTTCTGAGTTCTTTTTCTTCAAAGACCCAAATTTGGTTAGATAATAGAGATGGTCTTTTCTCTCGCCCCATTGTCTGAGGAAGCATCTTCCAAAGCATCATATGACATGATAGAGGCTACGGGTAGGATCTGAAACCAAGTTTGGACCTGACCTTCAAAATTTTGGACAAGGAGTCTCGAATATACATCTTCATGCTCGATACCGAAGATATCTGCAAATTGGTCGAAAAAGTTAATATGTTTGGCCGCAGTCAAATCCCCCTCTCCGGTGAATTTCGGTAAATTTTTTATGTAATTTTCTGGAAGATCATGTAGGGGGTTGGGGAATACTAATGGAGCATATCTGGCTGTGACTTTCGCAAAAAATATAGGAGGGGGGGCAGGCGCTTGACCTCCACCTCCTCCTAGAGGGACACCTCCACCTCCTCCTCCTAGAGGGACTCCTCCTCCACCTCCCACTCCTCCTCCTATAAACCCTCCACCTCCTCCTATAAACCCTCCACCTCCTCCTCCAGCAGCTGCCATCGTTGTCTGTGGGGAGTTATACAGGGGGTTTTGGAAAATGAAAAGGGAATGTTTATTTTCTTCGCGAAGAGGAAAGTCTGGTGAGGAAGGATACGACATGTGAGGACTGAATGAATTTGAGGGTTCAGAAGGGATCTCAGCCTTCGATGATGGGATTTCAAGTGGGTAAATAGTAGCGGTAGGCTTAAAAGAGCCTCTTTCCTTTAGAATTTTTTTGGGATCGGCAACGAGAGTAACCTGCTCACCGTCTGGGTTTTGTCTGGTATTCCTTCGAATGAATTCCAGCTTATTTCTTCGTGGATTCGCCAAGTGAAAGATAAAAATCCTTAAAAGGTGTGTACTCTTTGTTCACTATCAAAGGGTAACACTTTCAACGAGAAACAATTGTCGTTTTCCCAGGGAAAAAGATTTCGTAACTTCGTTCCCCAGCAGCAGCGCCAGTAAGATGTTGTTCCTGAGTCTGTACTTAAGGTTCAAAAGTACAGTGTCAAGGAATCCGAAAGTGGTCAGGATATGGAGTAGGGAGGGGGTCAACCTTTGGAGAAAGAAACTAAGGGAGATTTCTTCATTGGGGTTTTCTAGCTTCGAACTGTTCCTGAATATTTATGTCTCGTTCAATGGCCGCCCATGATTGTTTTTCTAGTTGTGATTTTAAGGATAGTGTTGAAAAGGTTTAGGGCGATGTGTGTTTGTTTCAATAATCTGGGTTCGACGTTAGGTTGAGTTGGTATAGGGACTCTCATGGGGGAACAATAAAGATATAAAAGACTTTTAGGAAAGATTAAGTGTTGTCTCAGTTTGATCTTATAAAAGAGAACTTACAGTCGTTGAATTAGAATACGGATGCAAATCTAAGGCTTGTTCCTGTAACTGTATCATATCTTTATAAAAGGGGTGAGATGAGAGAAAAACATTGAGCGATTTACAAAATAAATTTCCAACCAGTGGAAAACTCACGACATAAATGGAAGAGGAAAATATGTAAGAAAATAACCGATGTAACAACGAATATATGTAGAATTTTGAAACTGCATATTGGTCTTACACAGCTGATAGCTGGTGCAGAGGAAAGGCGATAAACAATTACAGAAAACCCAAAATCATTCGTTATAGTAGTGGTCGTACTAAATTAACACGAAGCACATCAATTATGAATATGAATTGAAATGTAAAAGTGAGATACAAGAGAGCAAACTCGTGATACAGAAGTGATGGAATTGAGAATCTTCATATCTGCTTGTATTAACTCTCAATGTAAAAACTCTATTACAAATAACTCAAAAAGGGTCCAGCCCTATTTATTTCTCTCTGGGATATATTTATACGATTTTTGCAAAGCAGGTAGAATCTCAATAGTCGTAAAAATTTCAGTTGCGACAGAGGAGAGAGAAATCACTCCATTTCCCCTACTCTGTCTTCACTTAGTGCCAGGTGCTTGTCTTCGCACAGACTCAGTGCAGGCGATACATCTTTCCACAAGCTAAGATACGAGCCGTGAAGGTTCTGCTTGACAGCTGGCCTCGACGAAGTAACACTCTCGGGCTAACTGCTGCAGCTTGTCTCCCATTTGTGCATCGATGATGTCGAGGGCACTTAGTTGCACGTTGGGCTGGATCAAGTGCTTATCAACTCGGGCCATGTCCACCATATCTATCTGACAGATATCGGTCGAATCTCTCTCATCCTTCTCTTTCAGATCAAGTGAGATCTCTTCCACATTCATTTGTATCAATGTGTTTGCGTCGCCTCCACTGTCCATACCCAATAGCTCGCCATCTATAGAATTGAAGGCTTCTTCTAATGAATTGGTTACCTTTTTGGCTTGTTCCTTGCCCAGGGAAATGTTGTGCTCCCAATCCTTCAACGGAATATTACCTCTGGTTTGTTCTGGGATGGCGAGCCCGAGAGAACCTGCAGAAACTCTATTATTCATGGCTATCATCACCTCCTAGAAGGCGACCCGAGCCGCTTCAGCATCCCTCTCTCTGACAGTCAAGTTCTCGGAAACCTGATTCATCAACAGACAATTCTCTCGGATTGCTCCCACTTTGGCGAGAAAACTCTGTTGATCATCCTGCTTTCGGCGATCTCTACCTGAGCCTGCAGATTTGCAATCATAGTCCTCTTTTGGCCCGCCTCTATCCGACCGTCTCGGACCACTAGATGTGCTTGCTCGAGCTTGGTTTTAAGCACCTCTATCTCATTTTTATCATCCAGTCGGGCTAGTGCTATCTCCGCGCTCACCTGGCCCTGAGCATTTTCCGTGGTCGAGGCCAATCTGGCCTCGAGAGTCCTGATCAGGCGATTTTTCCTATTGAGTTGGTTCTTCAAAAGTCCGACCGAAAATTGATTCGCCGATGCATACGCTCCTAGCGTCCCTGCAATCTCAGTGGTGAATTTCTCATTCTTTTTATTTTTTCCATCGGTCATGACCTTGAATTTCTTAGCAGTCGATTCTCCCTCCTGGTAGAATTCTCTTTTCACTACCTCTTTTCTCTTTTTATCAACGAAGAACTCGTTCGGAGGAAGTTCTTCTGCTCTTATGGGCCTCAGCTCCTCATTGAAAATCCATCCTTATTCTATATTTCCTTGCATCGACTGCAAGGGGGTGACATAAATGATGGGTTCCCCGATTTGTTTCGCTGCTTTTCCTGGGGTGTCGACCGGGTCCTGCTTCTTCGGAGGTTCAGGGGTCTTTGTTTCATTTTCTGGATTATGTTTCTTTGGCGGGTCCGGAGTCTGTGCCTCTGCTTCGGGCTTCTTTGTTTCCCCTCATCTTGGTGTTTTCCCAAGTCAGGAGCTGCATCTTTAGGGCCTTCAGTATCCTTCGGTTTCGTCTCAGAAACGCCTAGACTCCCTCCTCGCAACACAGCGGGAAGACAACTTCATCTGTGTTCCTGAAATTTCGATACAGAGGTTGTGTCTTCGGGTGCTAAGGATCAGATTCGAGCTAGCACTTCCTCATAAGACCTCTCCCATCGGAAAATGTCATCCGAGGGTGAAATCTCATGTTCAAACCTCCTTATCCCACAATTAGCTAAATGGTTCCTCACAACTCTCTGAGGATCATGTTTTTTATACTCGATGGAGACCAACTTCAGGTCTTCCAGGGCTGCAACCTCGGCTTTGGCATGCCCGAAATCCAATAAAGAATAAGAATTTAGCCGAATAGGAAAAGACGGCCACACCTTCTTTGAATATCCTTTGAGTTCTTTACTCACCCCGCCAATCACTATTTGTCGGGTGACCTCGCGACAAGCCAGCTTCTCGAGGATGAACGATGGTAGTGCAAGTGGGGGAACAGCATCCTCGAACACTCTGAAGTAGGAGAACCCTGCCTCCATGTACCAGTCCTCTATACCACTCAGATTTGTAGCAATGATTTCTGAGATACGAGGTGGTGGGTGACCAAAAATGGCGACATGCAGGGGCACCATCACCCAATTGAAAATTTTGTATATGAAATTGTCCGCTTTATTTTCCCATAGCTTTTCGTGATATACATGTATGGGCCTGTCTTTAGTCGAATTCCAAGCCCAACTCATTAAGGGGAATAGTTTCATGGAACATATCGCGTCCATAATATATGCGGACATGAAAAATGAGGACGGCCTCCCACTTGCCTTCTGCTCCCGATACTCTGTGACCCGGTTGGCCAAACTGTCCGAGAGTATCTTTGCCCAATTAAATGAGCAACCTTCTGTGACCTGAAACATGAGAGGCACCCACGCAATGAAGAAATGCAATGTGTCCTCCCTCCCAAAGAGTCGGCATGTCATCATTGCCACATACTTATACTGTGGCTCCAGCGAAGCGATTGAATAAACGCCCTGGTCATTTGCTCTGAATTTTGCGATGCACGAAACCCAATCCTTTATCAAACCGGGCATGGTTTTATCATATTGTGTGCACTCCTTTTCTTTGAATTCCTCCAAGAATTTAGCATCATATGTATATTCATATGTCATCGGAAGCTTATACATGGTTTGGATATGTTCCGATCTAAAAGTCTCGACCATGACCCGTTGTTGGTTCATGATAGTTCTGGTGGGTAGGTCTATGTGATCCAACACCCATTGGATCATATCATAATATGGGAGAAACCATGGTCTGGTCGCTACCTTGTGCATTCCGGATTGAACAACTATCTTTTATTTAGTGTTTAGGTCATCCTTTTCATTGTCATCTGAGTCTGAATAGTTCACCAATTCTGATTGCAAAATGTTCGAAACAAATGACCAGCAGGGGACCAATTCGACACTCTGAGGCAAAGTGTCAGAGACATTGTCTGAGCCTTGTCATGCGACCTCGATGTTCGCCTTTGCTGCTTTCCGTGGAGCCATAGCCAAAGTTTTCATTTTCTCCCTTCTGTGATAGAACTGCGTATACATGCAGAAATTAGTTAACTCAGAAATGATGAGCTCTGGGTGCTTATGAAAATGCTTTCGTTATAATAAAATGAAACTCTTATATATATTTGAAAATTCGGTACTTTTCGAAATAATCCTGTCAAATCGTAATTAGAAACAAATTAATTGTGTGAAATCCGATCTTATATGCGTGGATTTACCCTTATTCTCCATAAATGTCATAAATTTCTGGCTATTTGACAGTCAGTCGAAGTATGGAGAGAAAATGTCTATCTCGAGAAACGTGCAGGCCTCGGGGTGCGGGATATATCTTGCTTTATCTTAGATTATCAAATCTTACCAACGTTAATCAATTCCTTCGCCATTCATTATGTTGTGGGATTTCTTTTAACATTTTGAGTCCCTAACTCCCGAGACCGCAAGGGCCGATTTGACTAAATTAAAGGTAGTCGCGATTTAAGGCATAATCAATTTTATAATTGTTTTACTCGCCGTATCGTAACTCGGAACTTTGAAGATAATTTTCTGGAAGACTAGTATGCCGAGTCGCAAAACCGCGAGATGGCGATAATTAAGGCTCAATTAAGAGTAAGAAAAACTTGGATTAGGCTATTAATTAATCATGCTATAATTACATCGCGACTTCGTGAGTCAGGGTTTTAGACGTCGTAACTTTCGAAAATATGGTGTCGATTGGCGAAACGCTGAGAACAGAGTTTAACCACGGTTATCTTTTTTTCCTTTAATCCTTGACCAGGGTTATCCCAAAAAGACCTCGTGTTTTTGGCTCTCGGGGCTGTAAAAATAAAAACTTGGGTTTGGCGAACGCCGAGGCGCGAAACCCAGACGACGTCTAAACACGAGTTAAAGATTTTACCCTGGTTACTGTCTCGAGGGAAGATTTAAATGACTTTGCCATTTCGTGACTCGGGACGTGCGAACTCATGGATTATAATATCCGACTTGCGAGATCCCGAAGTAAAACAAAAAGGAGAAAACATTCTTACGAAAGTGGACTTGTTTAGAGAGTAGAAAAAGTATCGCAGCCTATGTGACAAGGTTTCGGAGGTCTCATCATCTCGGAAGGAAAAAGACAATCAACTTTAGATTTCAAGTATCGAATTGAAAATTGTGACAAGCCAAAAAACAAAGGCGGCTCCAACACCTTGCAAACCTCTTTTTTTTTTCATGTATCGTAAAATTTTATTGTGCATTAGACCCAAATTCTTTAGTGTATTTTCCCCCATCCACTTCCCCCTATCTTTTGACAAAAAATCGATACAAGGTCATCAAGTGATTCATTGGATTTCCTTGGTAGTGTTTATAGTTCATTTTCCTTTGCAATTCCATTTCATTAGGGAGCCATAAATACCATTGTGTTTTCCTTTTCTCATATTGTTTCAATATCTAATCGTACTTGTTCAAACTCATGTGAGAAATCATCAACTGGCATACCTTACCTTTCACTTGGAGAAGAACTAAAACAAACTTCTTGTTTAAGTTGGGTTACTTTAACACCTCATCAAAATGAGTAGGATTATGGGTGTGATACATCTCTTGTAATCAAAATACATTACATGATCCCCTTGCAAGTTGGAAGGGTGGAAACATCCTAAGACTAGGGAAATAGTGTCCCCTAGGATTACAAGAAGCCAAAGTTTGTGAAATAAATAAATTAGTGAAACATATACATCTGGGAAACTAAAGAAACACATTACACCTATTGTACAAGATAATTCACCCTCTTCCTCTTCTTTTTTTCAAAACCCCATACTAAAACAAAAATCAATTAATTCATCAACAGTTACCAATCCTCGGGTTATTCCCTTAATTGTTACAAAAACTATTGTTGTTTCTTCCACATCTATTCCATTGGAAATGCCTTGGAAACCCATGACCCCTTTGAGGTTGGATCGACCTATACATGACATAGCTATGAATGCCCCAAATCAAGTTCCTAAGTTTAGTGGTGTTGTTCTATAAAATTTCAAGGAACACATACAAAAATTTTAAGATGCATTATCACTTGTGGACATAAAAACTCTTGATGTCATCATCAGACTATTTGTAAGGACCTTTGAGGGGAAAGCGGTGAGATGGTATCACTTGCTTCCCAATGATAGTATCCCAATATGATCCTCAATATGATCCTATACCTTCCCAAACCTCAAGGATGTAAGAAAGGGAAAGTTCTAAAACACTAAAATTATTAATGAACATGAACAATCAAATCCTTTCCTTGAATAAAAAAGTAAATGACTTGCAGTTTACTGCTCCTTCGGGGTCAAGGCCTCATCTTCCTCCTACTCACCCTCCCAGGCATAATGTTGTTGAAGTATAGTGGTGTCACTTTTTTCAAGACTTCCATGATCCTGAGTATTGTTACTCATATAAAAATCGCTTGGAATTGTCCAAGGAAGGAAAGGAATTGTCACCTCCAATAAATAACAAACTTACTTCTACTTCTCAGAATGATCAAGTTAACATAAAAGAGACTACACCTTATGATTATAACTCTTCCTCTTTTGGAATATTTTTTGTAGAAACTAAGAATTATACCTCTAGACCAATTCTGCAAGGAGTGGAGTGGACTGAAACTAATCCTAAAGACAATGGAAACAAAGATAATTTTAAGGATGGAAATTTATGTCAAACTATAGAAATGGTGGTGAATCTTAGTAGTCCTTAATATGAAAACTATAAAATATATGACGATATTTTTGTAAAAATATTCAAATTTATAAGGATTTTATATAGTTTCTATAAAATTTGGGCTATTTCTCAAGTAAAACAATTATATTCTATAAAATTTGGGCGAATCATTTTTATAAAAAATGGAAATTAGTGAATTTGTTTTTTGGGAAAATTATGGAAAAATATCCCATGAGTAATATATAGCCCCTAAAATTTTCTATGAATGGAAAAAACATGGCTATCATGAGTGGTAGATAACCTTTTCATCCAAAGAATAGATATCCTTGAGCTCCAAACAAGGTTAGCTTTCCTAATGATCCGCCACCGCGCTTCCCAATTGATGGGTAAACTATATGTACTAATTTCCCTCAATTAAATTGTCAACCAGGGTAAGTAGACTTAGAGTTGTGACACAGTATGAGTCAAGGAAGAAAGAAAATATAATGGAAAGATTAACTAGACAAGAAGATGGTGTACCCTAGGGATTAGCACTCTTTTTCAATTTATAGTTTTACTTTAAAAGATGATTTAAAATACTCTAAATAAGCTACAATCCATTTGAACAGTATACTTGAATTTAGATGTACAGAGCAATCTTTAAAACAATAAACTTATTGATCTAAGTGAATCAAATTTTCAGAAGCAATATTTAACTATAAACAATCCATCTAAGTAAGCAAATTTCTGAGTGAACAAGCAACCTGTGGATAAGTAAGCAATCTTTCAAAATCAATTCTTCAAAGTGAACTCTATTCTTAAAGCATGTCTTCAAAAACTCATAATTACTTTTATCTTGTAGGAAATAAACCCTAAGCTTATACTAATATTCCTAACTGAAAGTAAAGAGCGTTGTGATAATATTCAGATGTGATGGTTATGTCTACGGTGGCAAATTACATCACAAAGACATCTAATCACTACTAACAATTCAAATGGAATCAACTCGATGCTAACTTCTACAAAGAAATGCAAAGTATGGATACGATAGTCCATAGAAATCTTTGTCATCATGAAAAGAACATTACATGTTCTTATAATCCATATAGTCTACAAACATTGTGCAAAAGAGATTTGAAACCAATCACTTGTTCTATCACACTGATACTGGAAAATATTATGTACAGAATTAATAATTCATGCAATCCTACAGGATATAATTAAAATTCATAACTCAAAATCAACTTTTATCCTATCACTCTAATGTTGAAAATAAAGAGAACAGTTCATGTAAATCTACAAGCGGTAATTGACCTAATTTAATAAAGTAGATGTGGCTAAGAGAAACACTAGCTAAATAACCAAACTATGGAATGATTTACAATTTTATGAACATAAACAGAGAGCTATGATGGCATAGTTAAACAACTTATAAACAAATGAATTGCAACCTACATAACAAGGTGTTAGGTGTCAAAATATAAACAAGTATGGACAACTATGAATGCTCTGTAATACACATACAATCCAGGAAGTGATCTGCAAGTTAGAAAAGATATACATAGTGATACAATTTAAACAAGTAACCCGAAGTTAGCAGTGATGAAATCCAAATGCAAAGATGTAAATATACACATATATGAACAAGTTACCCAGACCACTCGGGGGGGGTAGACGATCGTGGGAATACTTCAATGTAAAAACACAGTCACAGAATTAGCATAGAATTAATATTAATCACCAAAATAGAGTTTACAAGGAAAATCCAAGATAGTGCCTGTATGTATATGAAAATTGTGTCTATGGTGGCATAGACCAACAAGTATATATAGAGTTTGTACACATCTTGAGAGGTCGACCACTTAAAGGTTCGACGCTCTCTAAAAACAAAAATTCATTAAGTTTTAGCAACAGAACGCACCTCCTCCAACAAATTCATGCACTCAAAATAGAGGCCTATGCAACTACTCTAATATGAATGTGATGGGTTCCATATCTGGAGGGCATGAGCAGGCACAAAACCCATGTCTTTGATTCACCCAGAGAAGCCTGCCAATATGTCAAACACCAACTGCATCGTGCTCTAAGGGTCGGATCAAGGGTTGGATGGAGGGCTGGACGAAGGACTGGATGGAAGGTTAAATGGAAGGCTAGATGGAAGGACAGATCACATTTTTGGCCTGTTGCAAGAAAATGAGAAATGTTAAGAAATCGTAATCACTCAATTGAAGATAGATTAGCATAAAATCATCACAAAACAACAATTACACATACCTCATGTTGTCCCATGGAAAATTGATGCACAAAACATGATAATACCTTCGAAAATACCTAAATAAAATCATAGAGAGTATAACTTCCATATGAAAAATATATTTGGGCATCGGAAAAAAAGGAAAAACACCAAATCAACACCAATACCAGGGCCTTACAAAGTAGTTGAAGATCTAGTGAAGGTCCCAACCCATATGACATTATTAGATGCTCTTAGGAAACCTTATTAGTTTTAAAACCTTTCACGTGTCCTACAAGCCCCACCTACTTCATGAATATTAAAAAGATATCATCTTTCCAAAGATGCCTCATCTTAATCAGAGGAAGCATATGATGTCATCGATTTAGATCCGGGAGTTCCTCCTTTTTATGTATCAGTAAATATTTCTTATTTTTTTCTCCATAATTGTGTCATTGAAATAGGAGCAAGGAACAATGTCATGTGCCTTTGAGTTATGAGGATATTAGGTCTTGAGTGAACATCTCCTTGTAAATATATGCTAGCTTTGAATTCAAAAACTGTACAAACGATTGGTTACATCAAAGACTTATCCATTGATTTCAACCAATATCCTAATGCATCTTAGGATATTTAGACACTTAGGATTTAGTTAAGATCAACTTGGTATAATGTTTCTGTAGGTTAAAGTGTGTTTCTTTTGTATGCATTTGTAATTATGTAACCTGGTGGTCACGATATGTTTTAGACATAGAGTGATCTGATGACTCATATTCTCCTCAAACTTAACAATTGCAATGCTTTGTGTCTTAACACTTGATTGGTCCATGATCTATATTTAAAGAGCATGGAGGGTCATTTTTCGATGACTGATTGTGAGAAACTCTCTTGTAATATTTTTATTTTGCATTAATAAATTTCCTCAAGTGGCCATGTTGGTTGCATCCATGGATGTTTCCCCACAAGGGTTTTACCACGTAAAAACATAAGTGTGTTGATCCATGATATGGTTGTGTGAGTGGTTACTGGAGGTGTTTGTCCTTTATTGGAATACCCTATATTTTAGAACATGGTATCAGATCCTGTTTGAAGACCTACTCCCGTTCTGGATCGAGATCTTGAAGTTGTGTTGTCACATCTATGGTTTCTACTAGTTTTGTACATTTTGGGGCTAAGATCACTATTCCAATGTGTCTGAAGCACTCATTTACATTAGAAATTATTTTTGTTTCACTCGAAAATGTTTATTTTTTCCCAACATATAGTCATTTCAGTCAAATCCAGAGGTATAAATCTTGAATATGCCTTTTTTTTTTTAATTACATAAATAATATTTTGGTTTTATTTTTTTTATTTTTGGGTTTCTAGTATTTATGGTCCATGTATTCTCTTTTGCCTATTTTCTATGTGATCTCAACAAATAAAAAATAGAGCGGAAAGTGTTTTCTTGCCTATGTATTCTCTTTGTTGTGTGTTGTGTGCAATCTTGGTAAATCATAAACAAAGAGAAAACTTGCATTTTCTAGGTAAGCTAACTGAGATATAACCCCTTTGTTGTTGTCAAGAAGCAATTTTTTTTTCTTTCTGTGAATGCATGAAAATAAGTTTTTTTTAAGAAGACACCTTGAGGCGAAGCTGACGACGAAGACAACAAAAAAATCCATCCTCCTTCTTAAGAGATCTTAAGTTCAAGTCTCTTTTTTGTCACTTTTTGAAAAATTTCATGCATTCATTGTAAAGCACATTTCACTTAAATTATAAAAGTGAATCATTATAAAGTAGTTTTAATATTATTTTTGGTTGTTTTTTTTTTCATGCAACTTTAATTTATAAAGTATCTTCATTGTAAAACTGATTATCACTTATTCTATAAAAGTGGGTCACTTCATAAGTAACTTCAAGATAATCCTTCCTGACAGTGGAATCTCTCATAGTCATTAACTTCTAACTTCAATATTGGTATTCTTTAAATAATTTAAGATAATCCTTCTTGTCTTCTTTGGACACTGTCTTGCCTAGGTTGACATTATTTGGATTCTCGGGGGTACCTAGGTTTATAGTTTCATATATAGGGCATGAGCTCCATGTTTTTTCATTCCTTGGCCCTCTAAATATTTCCCTTAGGTCAAAAGGGTTCTCCAGATTGGCCACTCCTTTTGGTATCATGTAACACTTTGGTTTGTCATCAGAGTGACATGTTTCTCTC
This sequence comes from Picea engelmannii, assembly GCA_009831015.1. NCBI lineage: Eukaryota > Viridiplantae > Streptophyta > Pinopsida > Pinales > Pinaceae > Picea > Picea engelmannii. The sequence goes on along the minus strand of ML784140.1, from coordinate 134,491 downwards.
TTCTTCTCATGGATATTTGATTATGTGATTAGTTCTTGGAATATTTCATCGCCAATGGCCAAATCCTTGAAATTCTTCTGATTAGTCAAAAAATATACAATCAGTTCATCCCCTTCAAAAAATTTATAATTGGAAATGTTGTTAGGCACTGACGGTTTGTAGAGAAATTCGACTGCGGACCTTAAAGATTCATAATCTTCTAAAGGAGATAATCTTGAGGTTGTGGTGGTTAAAAAATCAGCAAGAGTATGTTTTTTTCCTAGAAACAATGGTAATGTTGAAAGCCTCAAAATTGTCTATTAGCATGTGTACCTCTTGCTGGTAACTTCTGAAGTGAGGTGAATTTCTCAAGTGAGGTGTCTCCAAAAACTTTCAATTCTTTGACATTTAGTTCAATGGCCTTCTTTACTCCTTGGACTAGAGCTTCATATTCTGCAGTGTTATTAGTGCATTCAAATTATAATCTGCAAGATAAGAAGTTTTGTTTCCCCTATGGATCAATGAGGATACATCCTGCTCCCAACCCTTCTTGAGATTTAGAACCATCAAAGTACAGCATCCAAATTTGTGGGGGGGAATTACTAACTCCTTCATGTCTATTTATTTTTTCACTTTCATCATCCTTGTCTACTACTCCTGATGGAGAATCCTGACAAAGGATGTTTTCTTTTGTGGCTTCTAGTAAGTCTACTTGAAAAATCATTTCGTATTTTTGTGTTGGAGGTATGTCAGATATGGGAGGGGTAAAATTACTAAAATCACAATCATAGGATTAATTTCCTAAAACAGGGAATTATGTTGATGAGGGTTCATTTGGGGTTTCTAAATCAGTGACGGTATGTTTGAGATATCTTTCTCTATCAATATTGATCATGTTTGTATGTCCCTTTAATGGAAACCAAAGGTGAGCCCAGTCGGTACTAAAGTATCCATTTAATTTCTTGGACCAATCTCAGCTAAGTAGCAGTCCATAGGCCTCTGGGATGTCTACTACAATTATTTCAATTACTTGAACAAATTTTGGGTGTGTTGCAATTCTGATCATGACATCCTTAAGTTCCCCAATGACCTTTACCTAAGTCTTATCTAGTTGTATAACGTATTTATCACTTTTGAGTGGGATTGTGTTTAATTTCATACAGATTGATAATGGCATGACATTTGAAGATGCCACTAAATCAACTAGGCAATTATGTAGATTTCTGTTAAAAAATTCAAATGTTAAGAGGAAAGGAGAAACAAAAGGCCTTCACCTTTTGTCTAAAGAGAAAGCATTCACACTTGACTTATTTTTTAAATTTGTGGGAGATGGGACCTCACTTTGATCATTGCTTGTTATAGCGGTATCTATCGATTTTAAGGCCTGCAACATAAAATCCTTTTGTTGAGGGATCCTACACATGTCCATAACAGACGCATTAGCCTTCATCTTCTTCAAGTCTTCTATCACATTGTAGTCTAGTTTAGGAGCTACCTGTGTGTGTATGTTTATGGGATTTTTTTGAAACGAAAATAGGGGTTTGGGGCGATCGGTTGTTGGGCTCCCTATAGATAACCGAGTAATGGTAGGGATACCTTAGACGGGTTGAATTTTACTTCATGTCTGTATAGTAATAATTTCAACGAGAGGTCCCTACACTTCAGTGGCATTGCTAAAAGGCATCAGGTGATTGGAATCCCATAATAGCATGGTTGTCTCTTTCGATGGCTCTTGACTTTATTGATCGATGAATTTATTTCTGAGCTACTGGGTTGTTTGGTTAGAAAGAATTCATCTAGGAATCGATTAGCCATAAGATTCATAACATGCACCCATTGGGGGAAGTCTCTTTCTGAATGGTTTTCTTGATGATATGTGTAGAAAGAGTGATATGCTACATTCACTAAGTCAACGTTTAGGTTAGTTGGGGGAGGTTCTATAGATTTGAAGGGTGGATTTCTTTTAAAAAAGGGTTTATAATGTATTTTATTTTGGTTTCCCTCCCCAACACTCTTTTTTATATCTTCAATCTCATTGGAGATTTTTTTTTATCATATGCTGCAAGTTTTATAGATCTCCTCCTTCTTTATCAGGACCTTGTTTTGTTTATTTTCCCGGGGGTCATGTTAACAAAATTCCTCTTTTAGGTAGAGGTTGGGTTTCTTTTTTTATTAGTGATATATGACCTTCTTTGCTTTCTTTCATTTGTAATTCAATCATTTTAGCTTCTTCAAAACTTTTGTCTAGGGTATGTTTGGAAGCCCTTTTTACGAACATGGAAATAGAAGCTGGGAGAGAATTAGCATATACTTTAATTTGCAACTCCTGGGTAGGTTTAGATTCGGGTTGAAATTTGTTAAAAATGGTGGTAAACCTTTGGTTGTAATATTTAACCTTTTCTTTTGGAGTCATAGTGGCAAAGAAAAGTTCAGCCATTAAATCCCCTATAGTATTTTCTTCGGTAAATTTGTCCAAGAAATCCTTTTGAAAATTTGTCCAGCTAGTTATGGAACCAACTGGCAGGTTGAAATACCCAGTCGAGGTTGATTTTTTGGCACATACCCCACCCCTTCTCACCTTTGTGGTTTCTCGACCTCTCGGTCTAGGATCATTTTCAAACACCCGATTCGGATTGACTCTTTGACTCCCTGTTGGAACCCGACAAACTATATCACAGGTCCTTCTTTCTCCAAAGTACGGGTCTTCTTTAACCTTGCAGCTCTCTTCTTGGCCCTTTTAAGAAAGTTGGCAGTGGCACTCGCTCTCCCTATCAAGCTCTTTCTATCACATGAACTCAGGCTGTTTCTCGGGGCTCAACCACAATAGTGCTTCGGCTCTTTCCACGACAACTAACTCTTACGTTCCTAAACTCCAAATTGGCAAACTTAAATGGTGCAAGGATCAATGGTGTCTGTCCCTCCTTCCAATCGATGGCTACGATCTCTTCGAACTCTAGCCCTTGGGAGTCTCTCACTATCCTCCTCGGATATCTTCCAGAGTGCTCTTCCTCCGAATTGGTGGATCACTTCCACACGTCCCATCCAGATCCAACAATCTGAATTCAAACCACTCTTCGTGACTTCACAAAGTTTTATGTTTTCTCTTGGAAAACCTCTTGGATCTCTAGCTCCTAGATATCCTAATCTTCTACCACCTGTCTCCTCTCGACAATGGATGATTTCATGGTTTTCATGACTTCAACAAGTTCTCGAACTTCTTGCACACTTAGTGCAATTTCTTCCTGAGACTTAGACTGTTCTCGGCCCTTCCTCTACATTCCTTGAAAAGTTATGTGTTGGTCCTACTAAGATTTTGCTCGTCTTGAAACCTTTGAGGTTCTTAGTTCCTCTATGTCCTTCAGTGGACTTTCTCATGCCCTCCTGGCAACTTAACACCTTTCCTCCTAAACTTGCAAGATGGAATTATTGTATCCTTGGCGCACTCCTTGCACTCGGATAATATTTTTCGATGGCTTATCCTTGAGCCCTTCCACAAGTCTTAAGGAATCTCCTTTCCTTTGTCGATGCACTCTTGAAAAGCCTTCCTTCCTTAGAGTTTTCAGTAATTCTAGGGTTCTCTTAAGGATTCCAACACTTCAGAATGTGTTTCTCTTGTACGCTCTCGTACTTTATCTATTCCCTCCTGAAAAATTATTACAGAGTATTCAGTAACTCTACATTGTGCTTCCTCCCACACAGTATTTATTTCCAAGGTATCCAGCCACCTTTAAATTTCCCTCTGAGTCTATGAATTATCCTGGTGTGCCCTCCTGGCATCTTCTCTTCTGACTCAACCAATTTCAAACATGCACTCCTTGCATTGGCTCACATAGTTTCCACCCTCTGTCGCACACTCCTTGCACTTAGCCTTGTGAACCAGACTTAATCCAACACACTCGCAGATAGAATATTATAATTCTATCCCTGCATATGATTTCTAACATACATCTACAACTCAAATGCATACGAATGACGTTCACAACAAAACATCCATTACATAGAAATTGGTAAATAGGAAAATATGTCTTTTTCTATTAATGGTGGAATGTCCATTATAATATATGAGTCCAGACTACAACTGAGTCTCATCTCTCTATGTTTCTCCCCCTATCTCCTATGTATTCTCTACTTTCATCAATACAAGAGTTTATACAAGAGGGGCTCGACGAGCTTCCCTCCAAGCTAAGCTAGCGGTGTCTAATCACCATTCAAAACGCTTGTCTAATGGGCAGATTACAATCATGGAAATATGATCTGAATCAGATAAAGATCCATCCTACTGTCAACCACTTAATGGTCACCTCATATACATCTTGTGTGAAGGCACAACTTGGCTCTTCCAACCTATCATCATTAATTTCCTTGATCACGATTTAGATTTTTGAAGGAAAAATGAGAGGACAACGCCTCTCCCTTATTTGAATGTGCACCACTCGTGCTAATCAGTTGGCACGTGATAAGGTAGAGTGATTCTCTTGCATCATACTCCATGGCTACAAAAATTCATGAGATCCTTCTCATGAGCTTCCCATCTCTGTTGAAATCCTCCTGGATCCAAAAATTTCTCCTGGAGTTGTTCTTCTGCTCCTCTACTTCGCTTATGATGTTGCTTCTACATCTTCCCTGTTTCTCGTGCATGTTCCTTATTGTCCAGCTTCTCCTTCCTGACCACTTATTCTTCTGACCTCAACAATAGCCTCCTTATCTCCTCTACAGCTTCTTCCAGTTGCTTCATCGGTTGGTTCCCCTTGTGAAATCTACTCAAATGTAAATCTTCATGATGCTCTATGGGAAGATCGTCTTGATATCCCATCTTTCTTTCATCCCTTGTGACGTTGACTAGCCACTCTATTGCAGACTCCAATTCTACAGTATCCTTACTGAATTGTTGTTCGGCTACCTCCTCTGACAGGCTAACTCCTGCAATTTTTTTGGCTGCTCCCATTTTATATTCCTCCAGCTGCAACTCATGTTGGTAAGTCTCCTTTGACATAGGTATATTGTGGCATCCACCTTCTAGTTCCATCCTGTCCAACCAATCCTTCGGTTCCTTTAACTCCATCTCCCACTAAGTTGATAACTTAACTAGGTGCTCCTCTTCTGTTGGGATGGACTTTAGTATCTGCTCCTTCTCCTCCATGAAAGTCTCATCTTGTTGACCTTTTGTTGCATCTGCAACATCTATGCTAACCTCTCCTCGACTTCTTGGCAGGAATATCTTGACTCCTCAAATGACTAGAACGCTCCTCTGATCATTCTCCTTTGTGATGAAATTTTCCAAATTGTCATCATCTTCATTCACACAGCCTACAGTTTCGAATGAACCCTCATATGGATGAGGCCTTTCTTCCTCCTCCTCTCAATCTGTCAACACCCCTTGTTGACGTGAACTCTCACTTGAGATCATTTCTTCTCCCTTTCCCACTTAGAAATTTGGTATGTCTACTCCGTTGTCCTGGAAGTTTACGAGATCAACTAGTCCCTTTTGGTAACCTACAAGACTCCTCCCAGATATCTTCCCCTTTCCATTAGGGTTTTTGACATATCTCAACCACCTTTTTAACATTTGTTGTTTCCTCCTGGCCAACAACTTTTGAATAGGCCACTTAGTTGTCCTTTTTAAAGGCCACTCGTATCTCCAGTGCATTCTTGCCTCCTGCTGCATATTAAATGATAGCCTCTCCATCTCTGCTCGGATTTCATTGAGATCCTTGTCCATCTCTACTTTTATTTTTTGTGGGTAGGCTCCTCCTCGACCACGCTCATGATATTCAGCGTCCATCTTGCTTCACCTTCTGATCTAAAAATGAAGAAGACTTGATAAACTTGATTAAATTAATTGCAAGTTAAATGTTATGTGTTTAAAGCAACAGGATCAATTTGCAACACATAATAAAGGATTACTTATGTAGAAATAAACATAGACAGCATCTTAAATCATTGAACATCAGACATAAACACAGCAACTTGATAAAGGAGTTCACCCCACTCCGGGCTACATCTCCTGGTCCAGCCTCCAAATGGATATTTTATATTAAATTGCTCAAAGTGCTTAAAAACATGTCTTACAGTGCTCAAATTGACAAACGGACTTCTTCAATGGCTCCGCAGCGTCCCAAAACCCCTGTCTAGGCTCTTTCGGCACCTAAAACGGTCGAAAAATGAAGAATATAGCCTCCTTGAAGTTCTCCCCTTCAACTATGTTGTCTCTGGTTCTACAATTCATACCCTTGTGCTTCAAACCTAGCACACACGCTCTTTAAATCGTAAAAATCAAGACCCGTATGCAACCGCGCACCGGTCCAAACCGTAGAACGGTTAAGGCACCTCCAGCCCCTAACCGCCTCAGTACTGGGTCATATGGCCCATGGGACCAAAGGTTGGGCGCAAAAATGGTTCAACCGTTCAAACGGTATAACTCCTGCGCACGGTAAATACACCGGTCAAACCACACACATTAACCAACAGTTATAACTTTCCCGCGCGCAATTTTTAATACAATGGTTAACATATTTTAATGTATATGCAATGTAATATATATATAACGTGCCAATAGTTCGGGCCACAACATATATGGTCGTATGTCCAACGATATGTCCACGGGTCGGGGTTTAGCCCCGGCCCGCCCCCCTTTCCAACTATTACAATATTCCAATTCAAATATATATGCGTTGGGTTATGTAACAAGGAACATGTGCGGGTATGTTGGCTAGTGGATATATGTTAAAGATTTACAAAGGGGGAGGTCCAGGGGTCAAACCCCGTGGACTCCCCATAAACTTTTACATATGACAATAATGCCCAACAAATGAGCGACACGTGGCGCCCTTGGGTTGGGCCACGTGTCTTCACATAATTCGCCCAAACGAACACGTGTCATCATATTACTGGTCAATGAACATCCAACCAAAATGTGCCACATCATCAATATTCCATGTCATCATGATGGTACGGCCCTCCACGTGGCTGTACGGACTGTACGGACAGGTACAATCAACATCCCAAATTTTTACCTGTTTGGCTTGGCAGTCAGATCGCAATATCTCCTCCATACGGACTCCGTTTGCGAAAGTAAATATACCGCTGGAATCAGGAAAACGAGACAGATGCAATGGCACTGTTTTCATCTCATTCCGAGCACTTTGAAATTTGAGCAAAATTTGATCCCCTGATCACACCTCCCCATTGGGAAGCTTTTGGACCTCCAAAAGACTATCTCAGTCTATGTGAAGATGAGGGTATAGTTCCCTCACCCTTCCAACCTCAATCCACTTGGCCTTGCTTGGATTCGTCCCTTTAAGACCAACTCGCAAATACTCCACATTTCCCCGCTTCAAAGTCCTCATCCTTCTGTCAAGTATGGTGTCTTCTTGCAGTTCTGTTAAATACTCTGGCGAAAAATCATCTATGGAAGGAATCTGAACATGCTCTCCTTGATCATCGATCAACGGAGGCTCATACAACTTCAAATTCTCAACATTAACAACTGCATACATCTGCATATATGGAGGCAAATCTAAACGAAAAG
>ML784140.1:60158-113458 GCA_009831015.1 Picea engelmannii | reverse complement strand
AAGAAGAACTACAGTTGCTAGGCAATTGTGTCCTTCACTCCAAGATGACCTCGCAGAGAATGGAATTTCTTCTTAGTGAAGCTCTTGGTGAAGATGTTGATTGTCTGTTCTGTTGAAGGACAAAATTGTAAGTCGATGATCCCCTCGTGTACTAAGTCTCGGATGTAGTGCATGTGGATCTCGATGTTCTTCGTTCGCTGCCTTTGAACTGGATCTCTGCAGAACTTCAGAGTGCTTTGGTTGTCACACCAGATGACAATTGGCCGATGAAACTAATGCCCAACTCAGTGAGAAAATGTTGTAGCCACATAGCCTGAATGGTTATGTTAACTACCCCTCTGTACTCTGCCTTGGCTGAAGATACAGAAATGGAAGCTTGCTTCTTGCTCGACCAACAGATAGGCCCAGAACCAAGACTGAGTGAGTAACCAGATGTGGACTTACGATCAATGTTATCGCCAGCCCAATAAAAATTAGTAAACCCAATGAGATATAATGTAGAGTCTGGTGCATACTGAATCCCAAAGGTGATGGTACATGGTGTTAGCACTCAAAAACGCACCGGCATTTTTTATGGAAAGATGCCTAATTTTGTAGGGAAATTTTCGATAGCTTCCCGAGCTCCAAAAGTAGATATGAAAGCACCATTGGAAATTTTAGGATTTGTAGATGTCGATCGACTATTTAAACATGCAAAACAGACTCTCCATGACTGATAAATTTGATTTTGAAAAAATCTGCACTTTCACCAGCGCAGAAGGCAGAATTTTGACTAGTTCGCTGTGGAAAGTAGTGACTTTCAACAGCGCAGGAGCAGATTTTTTAGGAAAGTGCGTTGTTGAAAGCTGTCACGGCCAGAATAGCCAAATTTTTGCCCAGATCAAGAATTTTTTGGTTTGAATGGTTTGAATCCTTCTTCAATAAGCTGGTTATGAATTATCAAATCAAAATCTGAAGGCCATTCTTGGAGATGAAAGTCAAAAGGGCATTTTTTGACTAGATTTAGTGATTTTCAAGGACAAAATGATAGGGATTTTTGGCGCACATCATCAAATTTGAATTCCACTTTCAAAGGAACAGATCAAAGAGCCTTGGAAGGCTAGGCTACACTTCATCAACTTTCAACCAATGTTTGAAGACCAAAAGATAGAGGTTGACCTCATCTTGAGGATCTCTCCTTATCTTTTGTGAATTAGTTTTGACTTTCTATTTTTAGAATATTAGATCCATTGTTTTAGGATCTGAAAACTGATTGTAATAGGCTATAAAGCCAAAGACATTTGGAGGACTAGGGGGTTCGATTCTGGATACTGTAATACACTTTTGTACTCAGATTTTCATTGCTAATACAGATCACAGGTTCCTTTCCATTTTGGTATCAATTTTTCATATTTCTTCTTCACTATTATCTTGTTGTCAAACCTTGAATAGTTTTTATCCTATTGTTTGGTTCATGACATTATAATCAGTTCCTTTAGTTGTTTATTAGACCCTGCTTTGCACTGGTTTATGAACAATCTTTTCTTCATCCACTGAAAGCTATTTTGTTGTTTAACCAATCTTGGAGAGCACTGTCTATTTGTTTACCATTTGATGTCTGAATGCTATTAGATGAATTGAGTTATCCCATTGATCCACCTTTACAAAATACAAAAACATTCATTTCTTAAGTTACCAAGCACCTTTGGTCTGCAACCACAAAGGGTTTCTTGGAGTGATAACAAATTGGCGCCATTGCCGGGGAGCGAGTTCAGAAGCTTATCTTCCTGGGAGAATGACACATCAGATCTATTTCTTGATGATAGACAAGGAGTAGACACTATCAGGTTGTACATCATCTATCTGGCGACTCCATGAAGGACGAATTCAGTGGTGACTCCATTGTTCATAAAATTGTTGGTGACTCCACTGGTATGACATGAACAATATCCTAGCAAAGAGGTATGTGTTCTGTGATTTTTCAAGCATTGCTGGTTTCCCTAATAAAGTACCTACTAGAGATGAATGGGAGAACAGTCTTCCTAGATTTCAAGGAGAAGAATGGGAAGTGCCAGCTGAACATCTGCTGGACTTTCATGACTACATGCATCGGTTGCAGATAGTGCATGAGGATGTTCAGATCCGACTCTTTTGTTTTTCATTAGAAGGGATTGCTCGTGATTGGTACTGATCTTTGCCTAATGCAAGTATCAGTTCTTTGGAAAAATTTCATGTTGCCTTCCATTTGTTTTACAAAACCAAGTTTTCAACTAATCTTCTTTATCCAGAATGTTGTCATGAATTTAACAAAGATTTAAACAATTATAAAAAAATTGTTGCAGCAGAAGATATTTCTCATCATGATCAAGAGATTGGTCATCCACATCATGATAACCATAGTGATGCTTTTATTATTGCATCAAATGCATATCCTGAATTATGTTGTCATGAAGAGGATATTGTTCCCGTTGAAAATTTGAAAAGTGAAGAGCAGATTTTAATATCAGCAAGTGACAGTTTCAGATCTACAGAGGATGAGGAGGACAGCCTACCATTTCCGGATTTGCAGGGACTGTCTAATCTTCAGCTAGAACACGAGAATCATGATCAACAATGTGTTGATGTTGTAGTTGATACTATTCATGAGTCTTTTGATCTTAATTACAGAGAAGACCCAAATCCTGGGGTTGAATCTGCAGCACATGTTATGGGCAGCCCACATTTTTCAGACTTGCAGACAAAGGCAAATTGCAGCACTTATGAAGAGAGTGATGGTGGCGAGGAACTGAATAGTCCAGATCAGCAGTCTATTGTATATGTTTCTCCAACAGATCTCGAGCAGCCTACATTCAACAACGTGATTAGTAAAGGTAGTTTTCAGTATCTTTTCAATTTACAGTTGGAGCCGCAGTCCAAAGAGGTATTCCTTGACGTTTTTAATGACCCTATCGTTGATTATTTAGAATTTATGAACAACATACATGTCAAAATATTTCCTTTAGAAGAAGGATGGTTCTGTCATCTTTTTAAAATGCATTTCTGCATTCTGGGAATTCCTTTACTTTTTGGGTCTAGATCAAGGAAGTTATCAGTAAATCATCTCCTGACATGGCTTCATTGGAAGCACGACTTCACTTAATAAGAGCTAGTACTGTTGGTTTAGATGTAGGAGTAGACAGAAAAATAAGCTCGCCTTATGAGCATGTAGATCGTTTTCAGTTATTTTTGAATAAGCTGCAACTGCACCAACAATATCTGCATGCAGTGCCTTTCCCCTGCCTGCTTGGCTTCCTGCACATGGAGAATCCATAGTTTTATTATTTGCATCAGAAAAGACAGTTCAAAGTTACTCTATTGGAAGCCCTTGACCAGGTGTTTGAGCCCAAGAGACCATCTGACAAGCCCCTTCGATTGCCACTACAGGATGTGTACAAGATTGGTGGTATTGGAACTGTGTCTATGGGGTGTGTTGAAATTGGTGTTATTAAGCCTGGTATGGTTGTAACCTTCGGTCCCACTGGATTGACAACTAAAGTTAAGTCTGTAGAAATGTATCATGAAGCTCTGCTAGAAGCATCACCCGATGACAATGTTGGCTTCAACGTGAATAATGGAGATGTTGGGTTGATTAAGATGATTCCTTCCAAGCCAATGGTTGTGGAGACATTCTCTGAGTATCCTCCATTAGGTGATTTTGCTGTGAGAGATATGCGTTGTTGAAGTCATCAAGGCTGTTGAGAGAAAATATCCCACTGGTGCCAAGATCACCAAGGCTATGGCCAAGAAAGGTAAATGATATTTGCTACTACCAAATACTTCTTGTGTTCAGAGGAAGGTGGAGAGACTTGAAATCCATTTCTCTACATGGTGTAAAATCTATTCTCATTCTGTTGCACGAGATTTGGTAGTTAATGGGTTGGTATCTCGGTGCATGCAAAGATGCATTCTATGGAGGCATGAGTTCTGAGAAGACTGTATGAGACCGTGTATCAAAGACGCAGGCAACAAGCCATCTGCCAGATCAAGCCACAAGTCGACACATAGCCCAAGCCATATGTCAATTTCATAAGCTGCCAAGATTCAGATTCCAAAAATCGCGCAGGTGAAATCTCTGCGTTTGTTTGAAACATATGATAGATTGCAAGCATTGGGCCGCGTGGAAGATAAAGGAGGCTTTCAGGAGAATAAATAATGGAAAAATTGTTGGTAAATGGCCAAAAATCCCTCTTACATATGCGTAATTATAGCTCCAAATCCGTTTAAGTGGCAGAGGATGGTCGAAAATTCGGTTTGACAAACAAACTCATTCTACAGGTGTGAGTTCTTCATAGATTCGAGGTGGGTTTAAACTTTAAAATCATCGTTCATTCTAAGAGATTTTTCTGTCAAGGCTTATTGTATATTCTCCTTTCATTAAGCACCATGGGAAGCATTGGAACTGACGGAGCGACCTATGGGGAATACACCTATGAGAATCTGGACAGAGAGCTTCCATCACTGGAGCTGGTGGGTTCATTACCTCCCATATTGCCCGGAGATTGAAATCTGAAGGACAACTACCTCGATACAGACATAATTGATAGATACATAGAGTATAATGAGAAATTTGATAGAGTGGTGTTGGCTTATTTTGACCTTAAGATCTGCAATTGGACTGCGAAGATTCTTAATGGACTTTCTCCCTATCTGTCTTTGAAATTAAAGGTGAAATTGCTTCTTTTTTCTCCCAAACCATGGATGCTTTTTGAAGATAAGGTGAATATGGTTGAAAAAGACTACATTGGGGTTATTGTGTTGGGAATCTTCAATGCATCCATTGCATGTACAGATATAAGTGAAGAATTTTGTTATCAAGAAAATGTCGATGGCATTCCTATATGGGCAAGTACATCTGATAACCACGTGATAAGACTTGGGAGCAAGATAAAATTTTCTGTGAAAAGTGTGCAAGAGGAATCCTTCTTGGATATATGTGGATCTTTGAAACCCCCAGATACTGGCTGTGTTGACTGGTTATTGTCACCGTTGGAGGACAAATCAAATTCTGGAAGCACCAGTGATGAAATTTCATAGAAGAAGAGATAGGGCAGAACATAATTGCTAGTTTAGGGAGTCCAAGGTGACTACTAATAAGATTGGGAATGGAATTGGAGCTGTCATTCTGGATAATGGCAATGCTTACCTCCACAGAACTTTGTGTCATGCAGAAGCAAAGAAATTGCTTGTTGGGCTGGTAACTACAAGTAATAGTGAGGTGCAAGGAGAGCTTCACATTCTCTTTAAGAAGTCCTATCGACTACTAGTTCATATAGCTGGAAATCACTTAAGGGGTGAGAGGGTGTTCAGCTTTTGATATCCTTTACTGGGATTATCTACTGAACAGCAATAAGAATATGTTGTTGCTTTGCTTTCTATTTTATCTATGGAAGCTTGATTGTCTTGCTGGTATTCCTACCAGTAAAACTCGCAATGTTTTTGGCACCTTCACTATACCCTTTATATACATCGATGTCAGATCCCAGCAGACATGCTTTTGTTTCATCTCTGTATTCCATTTTCCATTGAGCACTTTTGGCCACGGGAAACTTTTAAGACTGTTCTTTTCCACTGATTTTCTATTATGGGTTGGATGCTTGGATTGTCTAATTTCCTCTTGCCAAACCCTGAGGATGGGAATGGTCAAGATGGCGTGAATGGTCGACAGAGAATACGAGGAAGGATACATGATGTTCGTCATCATGGTGTCCAAGAATAGAATCGCCATAAATTAGCATTTCCTGTTGCTGGAATGAAGAAGTTGTTGTTTCTGGGTTCTTCTTGCATCTCATCTATCCAAAGTTTGCCCCACAACCTATCACAGGGGAAGCACTTTTGACTGGTCCTCTGGAGCTCACTAACAAGTGGTATGTAGAGAATCATTTTTTAGTGACTTTATTGTTGCTCTCAACAGCATGATATATTCATAGACTTATTAACATAAATGTGGCATCTCCCTGAAGGCCGTGTTAATATTGTTGCTTGAGTATGTCACATCTTACTTAAGTCAGGGCAATGTTTGTTCTTGGAGGTATGTTATGAGTTTGAAAGTTTGTGAGGCATAGAAGCAGTAATATGTTGATTTCAAACCAACTGACTGGTGCTTTGCTCTCGATGATTTTGCCGTATAATCTATATGACACTGAAAACAGAATTTTCACATACAAGCAACAGACATCAGTATACTATGAAGATCTGCATAATGTCAATAAGAGGATGATTCCCAGAGATAGAGAAAAAGGCCTAAAAAGGTGCAGGTCAAGGAGAATATGGATGCAATCGGTTATTATCAAGTTCACCCTCTTACTGTCTTTGTTCATGTCTATGATGATGAACTGACTAGCAGCCTAGCAAATTGGTCACTCTGAAATTTGAATACTTGCTAAAGCTGCATGTTGTTTGTGTTGGGGTTGATGGTATGCAAGGAGGCAGTGAGAACAATTTTCTTATAAACTTGTTTCCAGATAACACTGGGATTGAGCTTCCTCATCAGATAGCTAAACTGTCTTCAGGTCTCAACTTTGCATATGATGAGAAAAGAGCACAAAAGCCATTTAAATGGATTCAGCACTTGGCAGGCATTCAATTTTTTCCCTAAGCTCCTCCATTTCTTGCTGATAACATATCTGGAGTTGACGAAGCTGCAGAAGGCGCATCAACTTTGGCAGGGCTGAATATATATAGATAACTACATCTGTGCACTGTTTTTATTGAATACCATATCTGCATTTGGTTGTGGCTTACTGGCATCTGGGGTCGGCATTGGCTACTGGATCTGTGGCTTTACAAATATCTGTTACCATTCATTTTTATCCTCCTTTTCATATGTAACTTTTCTTGTAGGTCTTTTCCAGGAAGAAGATTAAAACTTGAAGGATGTTTACTATTCTAAGCTGGAGGATTTTATGGGAAACCGCTGCAATAGAGTGCAAGACTGGGTTGCACACATTGACCATCTAATGAGCAACATGATAACTGAAGCTTGAGTAGCTTCACATGTTAGGGAAATAAAATAGGATAAATCAAACAGTCACCAAGAAAATTAAGTACAGAACAGAGCAGAGGGATATTATTTTTTGCATAGGTAATCGAGATTCATCAAGTTTTGATTTTTGGGTAAGTTTCTATTTTCGGTGGTTTAGGCGAGCCCGTGTGTGTGCTCATTAACCACCGAAAAGGCTGAATGACTCCATGGACCAATACTAAAGGCACAAGGTCTACTAGGTTCTTGGACACCTCACAGGGAGATATCCATCCCAATTGGATCTAGATGTTAGCACTCAAAAACGCACCGGCATTTTTTATGGAAAGATGCCTAATCTTGTAGGGAAATTTTCGATAGCTTCTCGAGCTCCAAATGTAGATCTGAAAGCACCATTGGAAAGTTCAGGATTTGTAGATGTCGATCGACTATTTAAACATGCAAAAAAGACTCTCCATGACTGATAAATTTTATTTTGAAAACATTTTCACTTTCACCAACGCAGAAGGCAGAATTTTGACTAGTTAGCTGTGGAAAGTAGTGACTTTCAACAGTGCAGGAGCAGATTTTTCAGGCAAGTGCGTTGTTGAAAGTTGTCACGGCCAGAATAGCCAAATTTTCACCCAGATCAAGAATTTTGGGGTTTGAATGGTTTGAATCCTTCTTCAATAAGCTGGTTATGAATTATCAAATCAAAATCTGAAGGCCATTATTGGAGATGAAAGTCAAAAGGGAATTTTTTGACTAGATTTAGTGATTTTCAAGGACAAAATGATAGGGATTTTTGGCACACATCATCAAATTTGAATTCCACTTTCAAAGGATCAGATCAAAGAGCCTTGGAAGGCTAGGCTACACTTCATCAACTTTCAACCAATGTTTGAAGACCAAAAGATAGAGGTTGACCTCATCTTGAGGATCTCTCCTTATCTTTTGTGAATTAGTTTTGACTTTCTATTTTTAGAATATCAGATCCATTTTTTTAGGATCTGAAAACTGATTGTAATAGGCTGTAAAGACAAAGACATTTGGAGGACTAGGGGGTTCGATTCTGGATACTATAATACACTTTTGTACTCAGATTTTCATTGCTAATACAGATCACAGGTTCCTTTCCATTTTGGTATCAGTTTTTCATATTTCTTCTTCACTATTATCTTGTTGTCAAACCTTCAATAGTTGTTATCCTATTGTTTGGTTCATGACATTATAATCAGTTCCTTTAGTTGTTTATTAGACCCTTCTTTGCACTAGTTTATGAACAATCTTTTCTTCATCCACTGAAAGCTATTTTGTTCTTTAACCAATCTTGGAGAGCACTGTCTATTTGTTTACCATTTGATGTTTGAATGCTATTAGATGAATTGAGTTATCCCATTGATCCACCTTTACAAAATACAAAAACATTCATTTCTTAAGTTACCAAGCACCTTTGGTCTGCAACCACAAAGGGTTTCTTGGAGTGATAACACATGGTACGTATCGAAGGATATGCTTTGCAGCTTTCCAATGTATCTCATGCAGCTCCTGCATGAACCTGGAAACTACACCAACTGCATATGAGAGGTCTGGTCTAGAGTGTGTGAGATACAACAAGCTCCCCACTAGCTGTCTGTACAGTGTGCTATCAACCAGTGGAGTCTCCCTACCATCCTCAAGTTTGAATCATGATAGGAAAGGAGTCGGAGCAGACTTGCAGTCTGTCATGTGAAATCTCTCAAGGAGATCTCATGCATAATTTGCTTTGAGATAGTTTGATGCATGATGCATCCTAACTGATCTCAAGTCTAAGGAAGAAGTGTAGTGGACCCATGTCCATCACCAAAAACCTATCATAAAGAATCCTCTTGACTGCAGCTATCACTGAAGTCAAGCAACCAATGATTAGCAAATCATCGACATACAAAACTAAAAGTAGAAGTGAATCAGTCGTCCTGATCATGTATACATTTGGTTCTGATTTACAATGTACAAAGTTTTGTGACAATAGGTAGGAGTCCACCTTGACATTCCATTCCCTCGGAGCCTGCTTGAGTCCATAAAGTGACTTCTTCAGTCGACAGACCAAATATGAGTCCTGCATAAATCCTTGGGGATGCTCCATGTAGATCTCCTCAAAGCGATCACCATGAAGAAATGAATTCTTCACATCCATCTGATGGACTTCCCATCCCTTGGTTGTCGCAATGGCAAGTGCCAATCGAATGGAATCCATCTTCGCTACTGGAGAAAAGGTCTCATCATAGTCAATACTATGAACTTGTTGAAAGCCTTTGGCAACAAGACTGACTTTGTATATGTTGATATGTCCATCTCCTGTGCTCTTGATCCTGTAGACCCATCTACATCTGACAATTTTCCTCCCAGAAGGGGAACCAGATCCCAAGTCTAGTTCTCTAGGAGGGAGTTGTACTCCTCCTGCATGGCAGATTCCCAAAAGGGATTTCCAATAGCCTCGCCATAAGACTGTGGATCTGAAGACTGAACCAAGAAAAGATGTCTGGAAGGAAATGGTTCAGTGGCAGTGAGTGTAATAGGAGGCTCCTCAAAATCAGATCGAGTCCTCCTAGTATTGGTTGGATCACCAATGAGATCCCATGCATCCTGAAGAGTAGTATGTGCCCACTTGGGCCTCTACTCTGGCTCTGTAACTACATCTGGATGCTCTGACTCTGCACCTGACTGTACTGAATCTGAATCTGAATCATCTGATTCCTCTGAATCAAAACTCTTGTCTTAAGAAGAGTCAGCATGTGCATGCTCATCATCTCGGATAGGTGGAAGAGTGAAGGTGTATGCATGCAACTATTGAGGTACATGCGAGACACTTTCCTCGAATTGGACACTATGCTCAATGATGAGTCGGTCTGAGGAAAGATCAATAAGTTGATATCCCTTGACACCGTCAGGGTATCCAACAAAAATGCACTTAGTGCTCTGTGGATTAAGTGCCTTCCTCTTTTCAGAGGTAATCTGGGCCCATGCACATGAACCAAAAATGCGAAAGTGGGCCACTTCCAGTTTGAGGCCGCTCCAAGCCTCGTAGGGGGTCTTATCCTTGATAGATCTATGAGGAGATTTGTTTTGGATGTATGTTGCACAGTTAAGTTCTTCGGCCCATAGTCTCTGTGGTAGTGACTTTGCATGCAACATGCAAGATGCCATCTCCTTCATAGATCTATTTTTCCGCTCAAAAACTCCCTTTTGTTGTGGAGTGCAGGGAACTGTATGTTGCAACTGAATCCCTGCCTCATGAAAAAGATTATGAATCTCAAGATTCAAATACTCTCCCTCGTTATCAGTTCATAGGACTTTGATCTTCTTTCTGAACTATGTCTCAACCAAAGATTTGAAATATTTGAGGTGTTGAAAGACCTCGGATTTTTTCTTGAGAAAGTAGATCCAAGTAAAACATGAGAAATCATCAACAAAAATGAGAACAAACCTCACTTTTCTGATCGATGGATGCGGAAAAGGACCCATGAGGTCATTGTGGATTAGATCTAAAGGTGTGGAAGCTCACTGAGACTTTCCTTTGTCGAATTTCTCTTGAGGATGTTTTCCGAGAACACTTCCCTCACATACTCCCTTGTAGAAATGGATGTCTGGTAGACCATCAACTAATATGTGCTTGCTAAGTTGTTGCATGTATCTGAAATTCAAATGTCCAAACCTTCTGTGCCATATCCTACTACTTTCATCAGCATGAGTAAGCAGTAAAGAAGAATTAGGTTCAATGAATTAAGAAAATGTATACAATCTAGACTGATGATTTACCTCACTGGTAGCAACCTTGGAGTTGGTTTTCATGTCATAGATTTCCATGGAATTTGGTTTGAATACAACTTTCTTTCCGGTGCCGGAATTCATCATTTGATACATAGAGAGAAGGTTGACAGAAAGCTTGGGAACATGCAACACATTCTCGAAGCTTTCGTTGGTGAGTTCAATCCTTCCTGTGCCGGTGACTTCGACAAAATATTTGTCCCCCATCATAATAGGAGGACCTTTATATGCATCCAAATAAGAATAGACTAGTTTTGAGGCAGCCATGTGATGTGATTCTCCTGAATCTACGATCCAAGCATCGAGAAAGGAGTTGATTGCAATCAAGGCATGGCTAGAATTTCCTTTCTTGAAATTTGAATCTTTTGGCTTCTTCTTCTTTGCACCCTCGGGGATGCGATCTCCAAGGTTGTTTTGTTGAAGTATCTGAGACATCAGATCTTTTTTTTTTTCATGCATGTGGATTTCGAATGGAATCCTTTGTGACAGTACGTGCATTTCTCTCATTTTCTTCCCTTTTCTCCTTTGGATCCGGAGGCATTGGTGAAGGGTTTTTTGTACTCTTCCTTCTTCGTATGTGCATGATATTTCTGCTTATCTTTGTCTTTAGATTTTTTATATTTGTGGCTGCCATCATGCACAGTGAGTGCATGCGCCCTTGGGCCTTTGATTGCACCCATGTTGATGAGCTTGGTTTTCTCTTGTGTCAAGGATTCGATAAAGTCCTCAAGAGAAGGCATCTTCCAGGTGGATCCAAAGGTGAATCTGACAGTGTGGAATGTGGATACAAATATAGAGAATTCATGTCCAATCTTGGAGAGAATGGTGAGAACCATTTGTTTCTCCTCCTTCGATTTATCAACCCCGCAAGCTTTGAGTTGCGACAATAAATCCTTGAATTTTGTAAAGAAATCTTGGATATTCTCGAAGCTTTTTGGATCCAATGTGAGTAGCTCCACCTCCAACATGTGTCCCCTCATCTCATCCTATTTTCCAAAGAGCCCTTCCAAGATGGTCTAGGATTCACTGGGAGTCTTACAGGAAGATATATGAAAAAGGAGATCGGGAGAAATAAGACTGCAAATTGTTCTGAGTGCCTCATCCATGCGATTTAAGTACTTGGATTTTTCTATGGCTGATGTTGGTTATGTATCTGTATTCATGCTTAACCTATACAACCCTCTGGATCAAAGATGCATGGTTATTTTCTCCTTCCATGCAAAATAGTTGGAAGGTGTAAAAATGAATTCTTTTTGGAATTCCATCTTTTCGCTGTCTTCGATCTTTTGTACCTGCAAAAATTTTTGGTGTAGATTTTTCTTAGCACTCCTTCGACTCTAATACCATGTAAGTATGTTGACCTACATAGAATAGATCTAGATAAACAATGATACACACATTTTCAAAGAGAATTGGAAAAAGAAGAAGAAGGAGAGAAAGAATGGAAACAATTCTCATTAACCATTATGAATAATGAATAATTTACACATGATATACTCTGTATAACTCAATGAGTTCAACTTGAGGTGAACCAAGTCACCATAGTGGTGGTCTAGAGTGATCTTGACACACACCAGTAGTTATGGGAGTGAACTTCCACCTATTCTAGTCTCTCAGGAAGTTACGAGAGTGAACTTCCACCTAGTTGAGTTAACTACTCAACTAGTCTTCAGTTAACTGACTGAACAGAAAGTAGTGAGGAGTTAACTCAAGGAATCAAGGCTAATGCGCCACTTTTGGTGATGATACCAAGGCAATATCGAATTATCATGGTGATGATCCCAATGCAACATCTAAACTCAACTCAACTAGTCAAATTGAAGTGTGAACTGAAAGAGAATATTCTCTAGGTGGAATATTCTCTCCTAAAATATAGGAGACTGGATAATGACTAATTATGACTAATAAACAAATAAAAACCTTAGGAAAAAGAAATCCTAGGTGTGTGTGAAGTAACTCCAACAACTCACTCTTGCGCTACCAACTGGTGTTGCATTTAATCCTAATCATGATGTCGACTCTGTAATATATTGCACAGATCACATTTACACTCTTGAATTTAAGACTTGAAGCGACAATGTAGGTATGCTTTATGTTTAAATTTGCAAGGTTTATGCCCAAACATGGTGTTTTTTTTGCAAATCACTTACCTCTCAAAGTAGACAAAGAAGCGAGAGAAATCATCGAGGAGGTTACAGCACACTCCCTAACTTTGATTACTAGTAAAACCAAGTTAATATCTTGTGAGGAAGAGGAAAATGCCTACAACAAAGACAATGACCAGGCACTCACCAAGAACACCCAAAATGAAGGAACCAAAGGTCAGCGAAGGGTCTACACCAAGCACTACAATGTGTTGAGGGGTTTGAAGTCCCTTTAACTCAACAACAGGAACCAAACCTGCTTAAGATGCCCAATTAGACTCGTAAGTGTTTGATGAGTGGTAAGGTTCTACATATTTGTGATCTAGCTAGAATTATTGATGGGATTTAACTGTGATTGACAGATGTGTATTTTCTGTGAAACCTTTCTTCAGGTTGGACAGTTCTCTTTTGGTTCATTTTCTAAAATTTATAACAAAGAAAGATAAAGCTTAATCTAAATGGAAGAGGGAAGTTAACATGGGTGTTGGGAGAAGGCTAGGTTTTTTGTAGGATAAACTCTATACCTAGCATGAAGATGAAGAAGATATAAACTACTTCAAGCCATCATTAATACCATTTTGATTAGTGGACATTCAACATTTTCTAAGATAACAGTTACAGAAAATAAAAACATACACGTGACAAGAAGCTAGTGCAAGAAAAGTAATTTTTGATGCTCTATTATCAATCACAACTTAACAAAATTGATTTGTATTCATCAACTAGAATAAAATAATTGTTAGAGCATTGTTAGATAACTTTAAATAATAGAAACAACAACTCTTACTCAATACAACAGTAAATATTGAATCCAAAGATAGAGATAATCCCCCTCAGTCCAATCACATTCACGCCTTAGATGGTAGAAGTGTCTTTGGTTCTAAACAGAACTTCTTAATTAAATAACTTGCACAGAAATAGTTCTCTTACAAAATTCCAGAAAAATTCTTTCTCTCCAAAACCATCGACCCCTTGTCCCAGGTCGATGCCCTTATTTATAATAAAAGAAAATAATTAAACCAAAAATAGCTACTAAAATTTTGTTAAATTAAGAAAACACCATGAGGCAGATTTATCTATTTGTTCTCTTTTTCTCATCTAGTGGTTTAACTGAAGTGGATTGTTCTTCTCATAATCTGACCACTTGATGAAGAGATCTTTGCATGTATTTGCATATGGAAACCTATGTTGACGCATCGGAGCAGAGAGGACCTCTTTTATCTCTATTTCTTGTTCCTTGTACTTGATTACTTCACACTTAAGATTTGTAGGAATTCTAGAGATTTAATCAGAGGTTCCATGAATTTCTTCACTTGACCCAAGATCATGCTTGAAATCTAAGAAATCTCTGCTTCTCATGCCAGGTCTTTCTCTTGATGTTGTTTAACTATCTTATGCATATCGGCGAAATATTCTGGTGGGCCAAACTCTGGTAGGTCAATGCTCCTCATTTCTTGATTGATTTTCTCCAATCCTTCTCACACTCTCCCCATATTTTTTGCATATTCCACTAAGGTACTTGGACCATGCTTACCCATTGTTCAGTTGCCTTATTTATTTGGGAAATGTTGTTATCCATCAGCACTCGGATGCCATGCTCCTCTGTATCTCGTCCCTTCTTCACTTCGTTGATGTATTCTATATGTTCTAAGGCTTGATGTTCCTTTTCATACCATCCTTGCATATATTTACAGTTTTCCATCCCCATGAGGGTATCTTCCTGGAAATCAGCTATGCGAGCGGTGAAGAGATCTCTTTCTCTAGTGAATTGTTCATACATTTCTCGAAAATCACTCTTCAGGAGTACCATTTCTTGTGTCGAATTATGGTAATATTCCACTTGATATCGTAAATGGTCTGGCTCTTTCTTCATGGAAGCTACATCCCTTTCATCACTTCTTTCCCTGTCCAAAGTAGCATCATTTATAGCCATACATGCTCCTGTTAGCTCAATTATCGTAGCATTTTTTGTGTCAAACAATATTTCCTCTGTGGTTATGAGAAGCATTCTATCAAGTGTGAGCCTCTTTTTCTTGGAAGTTTTTCTCATTATAGCTTTCCTTTTCCTTTCATAAGAAATTTCTTGTATATCAACAATTTCATTCACTGGTTCAGGAATTTGTTTATCTCCTCAGGACATAGTACTACCTAGGCTTCCTATCATATAGAGATGTTCCATGGCAGGTTCTTTTAGTTCCTTAGCAGGGGAAAATTTTGTATGTTCTGGTGACTTGGCCTTCTATTGGTGCTCGTCGGTTGGTAGATTCTTGGTCCTATATGGGGAAGTAGGCATAGGATTGACATTAGCTTGTGGTTTTTCTATTGAGATGTCGATTTATCGAAGCTTCCTTTCTTGTTCTGGTTCACCATCACCCAGGTCATTCTTGGAGCTGTCATTCTGAGGATTTGTTCCCAATTTGGCATCAAAACGTTGGAAGATGGAGCAGATGTTTCTCCTGGTTCTTCCTCTTTTGTGATTGGTACCTAGGTTATGCATGAAACCTCTGAACTTTCCTCATCATCATATATGGTAATTAAGTCTATGAGGATAGTAGGCACACATGTCCCACTTGATGCTCTTGTTATCCATCGTTGAGTTTTAGTAGTCACCAGTGATCCTTCTTGTGGTGACTTGGGGTTGGGGTTTTGTTAGTCGGTGGTCTCCTCTGGTGGAATTGTCTATGAGCCACTTAGCTCTTCTCTACGATTGCATGTTTCGGTCATTTTAATCCTAAAGGGTTCTATCAAAGGGTTAAGTGGGGGATCTTCTTCTAACCTTTGTATAGCTCTTTGGACTTCTTCCAATAACAGCATCCCCCTCCTGGGTGCCTCCTCTGCTTCTATTACTATGTTTTCTTCTATTACCTTGAGGGATTCTTGAGTTGTTTGCTCTATTGTGTCAACTTGATCATTCATAGAAATCACTTTGAATCTGATCATATTCGGGTTAACCCTTCAATGGATAAACTCGTCCTAGTCCTGGGTGCCCTCTATAAATATTTCATCTTCAAACTATCATGAGAATAAAACCAATAGGAAGATATGTGTGATGCATGTTGGGGAACTAAACCCTTCAAATCATGCTTGAGAAAGTGAATTGTGGGGAACTGATACTCAAGTTGATTTAACCCTTCTTGTTTCACTTGCACAATGTCTCTAACCATATAAAATCTTATATGAAAGCCATAGGGAATGAAATGTATCTTCTTATCCTTAACCATGGAATCATTAGATCCTTGTAAAATAGTATGATATCAAACCTCTCACAATATGATACGATACGGGACATGAACAGGGACTACGTGGGGTGCACCAATAGCTCCAAACACCCTGATATAGGTGCTTGTCTCTTCGAAGTACCAGTGGCCAACTTTAGCTATCATCTTCTTTGTTGCCTCAGAAAGCCTAGGGCATTCCTTTCTAAAGATAATGAATTATATCTGGGCTATGAACCCATCACAGATCATGGCATATGATATTTTGTACCTATTTTCCCATAAGATACTAAAATAAACATGTACAGGAAATTTGACAATATGTCAGCTTAAATTCATATTTGCGAAGACATTTCTTGCGTAGATTACGTCCAGCAAGTAGGACGCCATGTAGAAGATTGGAACTTATCTTTCTTTTGGTGTCTAGTCCTGTAGGATATTAATACTCAGTTGATTGGAGATAAGGGATCCCCAATTGAAACTACTCCTGGAAATCGCCACGGTATAAGCCAAGGGAATCCAAGCTTCTAAAAATTTTGGGTAGTCTTTTTCTCCATATAATTAGAAAATTAAAAACATTAGGTACATGTAGGGTTCTATGAGATTTACTGTGTTGTAATAGTTGATGTTTTTGTTTGTAAATTTTTTGTCTTTTTTCCACCAAGAGGCTAGTATCATGTTGGTATCATGATACTCATAAAAAAATTTCACAAAATATTTGCTTAACCTCTCCTATGGGTCCCTGAGTTTATAATAATTGTGTACCTTAATTGGAAGGAAAACACCAATGCATTCACCCTCTGCATTATTGATAGTGAATTTCATTGTGTCGGCATGGTCAATTATCCATCCTAAAGTCTCAATACAAGGAGTAATTGGGGTCCGACAAGCCACCCTGTGCAAGTATGATCTCTTGATGTTTGGGAACACTTGATATTCCAACATTATGATCATCATCAAGTTCTCTTGCAACGCCTGGTGTAGAACCTTCTCCGACCTATGCTTCCTTCTTTTTGGGCATTCTAGGTGAGTTCATGTTCGTTGGCTTTCTTGGAGGCATCTTCCTGCAGAAAATAAAAGAATGTTATAGTGAGAATCCAGCCAACCTCGGCAAGAGTTATTGAGACCATAACAAGTGAATAAATGACAAAGGAAATGCTTACCTTCTTGCTTGCAAGAAATTAACCTGGACTTATTGATAATCAAAGTCAGAGAGTTGGTTATAATCTCCTTGATGCTTTCTCTTTCTCCTTCATCTTCTTCGAGGAATAAGCGATTTGAGAATGAAACAACATGTTTGGGTATGACCTTGTAAATTTAAACATAATGTATACTTACCTTGTCCAATCAAGTCTTCAATTTAGGAGTGCAAATGAGATATCTGCAATCTATTACAGAATCTTCATCATACTTAGGATTAAATGCAATGCAGGATGACGGCATAGAAGCAGGTTACTTCGTGGTTCATCGGAGAATTCAAATTTCGACTAGTGGTCGGTGCACAGGGTTCTGGTGTTGGTTGCTTGAAATTTTTGTCTATCAAAACATATAAATTTATCTTACTTCAGCTAGGGGTGTCCCATCAAATCCCCAGGCCTTTTCGAGTTCACAATAAAATAGTATAATCGACATTGGGAAAAGAAAAATGGGTCTTTTGAATGGAACAACAGCAGGGATTGGCCAAGATTTCTGGCGAAGAATGAAAAAGGTTCGATGAAAAACCCCAGTGTTTGGTGACCTATCAGTATGTCGATAGTAAATATGCAAGTCAGCATCAACATTTTTCCTTAGACATGTTTTGTTTATACCTTTAGGAAAACGTTCTGACGCCAATTACAACTATCTTACAACACTCACGTGGAAAATCTGACATGGAAGTACAAAAATTACACGAGCGGAACCGAGGAAGAGACTGAGTCGTACAAATTATTTATGCGGCAAAGACACGTGACTTATTGATTTTGACCTCTTCGTGAGAAACATTTTTTTGGCATCGATGACTTTATTTAAACATACATCTATTGGCACACGGACAGACCCGAGGTTCAATGCTACAAAAATGCACCAACAAACCCCTAATTACTGGCCCTTTCAGCAACACCTGTGAAGCAGATGAACTCTCACCCGAGGTAGAGGCAGGGTGGTTGCAAGACTCAGGTGTCTACAACATTAGATGGGACACAGATCTGTGATTATATCACTTACAAATCACTTAGCATAGGTCATTCATCAATATTCCACTTAGATCTACTTCGTCGACATAACAGAGCATCGCAACATTCACTTAGGTCTAGGTTATTTTAGCACTTAGCAACAACAAGATAGATCAAATCAAGTAGACCAAGCACTTAGCATATTCATACACATTGGATTTAGCATTCATATACATCTTTAGCACTAAGAATAAGAAAGTCTATTTAATCACATCTAATCACTTAGCAATACAAAACATCTAAGAATAATCACAAAGCACAACACACAGTATTTACGTGGTTCACCCCCACTCTCAGGCTACGTCCACCAACTCTTCTTATTTATTAGCTTCAGTCAATCTAGTTACAGCACATAGCTATCAAAATCCTACTCCGCATAGGACAGGAGATCTGCGCACACCTCACTAGATCCTCCTTCCTCGAATAGATATAGCACAGAGCCTCCTTACAATCTGTGCACTCAACACTTACAACACTTGCACTCAGCTCTGCAAGTCAATCACATAGATCAATTCTAGCACTAAGCCCTTGGATAATCTTCTCCTTTACTTACATCACCTAGATATATATTTATACATTACAAAAGTGGGCCTAAGTGTGGGTAAACCCATGGGCCAACATCCCTTTCCCATTACATATTCCCAAAAACCCAAAACGGACCCAAAGTGGGCTTAGATCCTATGATCTCTGCTTCATCTCATGTGCCTCCTTCGACAGGTTGTCGAAGTCCCAAAAATGATCAAATATGACCAAGTATTCCTCAAAAATTGGTCAAGGGCCAACAGACCCCCAACACTCACCTGTGACTCATCCCGAGTCACTCTGTTCTGAGCAATTTTGCCTTGAATGCCTCGAGCTTGGCTCGAGCTACTTTGACCTACTGTAATACTACTGCTTCTTGCTTAGTGAAATCCTGGATGAGTGCATCGTTGACTGGTCCTTCTAGGCGTTGTTCTGCTGAATTCACGACCTGCTCCAGCTATGTTCCTTAGTTGTCAATCTCTATAAATAGTTGGCATGCCTTATCCTACACAGGTTGAAGTTGTTGAGTTACTTCCATTACTTTGCTCTGGATCGTATGGATCTGATGTTGGGCAGTGCGCTACTCATGAGACCACTTCATTCTCTCTATGGGTGATAGGGCCTTCAGTTACACCTGTAGCTTTTCAGCTTCATGATTCACCACCTGGAGCTACGACTCCAATTTATGGAATTCTGGATTCTCAGTTAGGTTCTCATATATCTGTGCACTTCTGCTACTTAATTGTTTGCATTCCTCAGCAAGTGCTTTAATCCTTTCTACTGTGCTTTGGCTAGTCATTTCTCATTGGTCACTCACTTCTTGTGGGGTACTTGGTATGGTCTGAAGTTCTAATTCCATGAATCTTTTTTGAAGTTGTTGAATAACTTCAGCAAGCTTCATCACTTGGTGTTCTATGGGTTCTTCTGTCTTCAGCTCTATGTCGGTCACAGAGTGAAATGATCTGTTGACTACTTCTTCAATCCCTATTTGCTTCATGAGCAGATGCTCTTTATCTTTTTGGATCTTTGCTCTGTTTTCTTCAAATTCACTTGGAGAGTGTCCTTATCTTGTTGCACAACTCGACGTTGTTCGATGATTTCCTCTTGTGCTTGATTTAAGGCCTGGGTGGCCTACATTGTTTCTTCCTATGCTTTCTAAAGGCATACTTCAATTGTGTCAGCAATATTGTGGAGTTGAACTGGCTCATCTCTCTCTTTTGTTGTTCCTTCTAGCAGGGGTGCAGTGGAGACTGCATGGCTAGACTGAAGTGCATGTTGCACTCCTTGGAGCTCGATCTTAATTCTGTTGTACATTGTCTCTTTCTTAGCTTCCTACTTTTCTGCTATCTCTTCTATAGCTTCATTCATAGTTGTGATAAGGAAACTGAAGTCATCTGGAGTGAGCATGGTCTACAGCTTAGTTACGGGTGCTTTCGAT
Source organism: Picea engelmannii (assembly GCA_009831015.1). NCBI lineage: Eukaryota > Viridiplantae > Streptophyta > Pinopsida > Pinales > Pinaceae > Picea > Picea engelmannii. Next base: position 93,143 of record ML784140.1, on the reverse strand, counting down.
TTCTTTTGGGAGGAAGGTTCTGGAGGTGAACCCTTCCTCTTCTTTATGATTTATAATTCATCTTCTAGTCTTTGTTCAACTTCTTCTAATTCTTCGCCATCACCTCCTTGATATGGTGTAATGGAATAAGTAGGTAACTCTATAACGGATCATTTGTAATGGATATGGGGCTTCATTAACTCTTGTTTTGACCATTATGGCACATTCTAATGGTCTGGTGATGAGCTGTCAATGATTTTTGATCCATTCAGAGCGTAGTCGAACAGGTATATCGGCTTCCAATGGCTTTATTTCTTCTCCATGGAAAAGTGACCCATGTCGATGTTCTAATATCCCAGCGAAGCTCCAATTTTACAAGTTTTCTTTCTGGGAGGTTCCCTCTAGGACCCTATGTAGCATGTTAATATTAGCTCTCTTTTTACTTAGCTTCCTAGCCTTCTTCCTCATGAGCTTCATCTCAGTATTTCTTTTCCCATTCTCATTTTCCTTGGGCATAGTCACTTTGCACTGCTAAGGTTCTCTCCTAGGATTTAGGGGTAATATTTATTTTATATCTGAGACCGATACTTCAATCTTCTATGAGTCCTCTAATGTTCTTGTAGCTTTGACATCTGGGCTTCTAGTGTCAAATAGATTTGATTTGTTCTCCTGTTCTTCAATCAACTGCGCGATCCTTCTGGTCATGAAATATTTTAACTCTTGTCTCATTCTAAAACCTTTTCTTCTTCCTTCTTCCTAGCTAGATCTCTTTCAATCCAAGGTTTTCCAAGTAACATAGTAAACAGGGTTTTGTCCTCAATAAATTTGATAATCTCAAAATCTTCCTCAGTCGAAGTTCCATTGACATTCATAGATATCTAAGTGAGCCTTCCACATAGGTTTACCAGTTTCCCTCTAAATAACCCTATTCCACTTAGTGAAGGGATCATAGTAGGCCTTCCTATAGCTTCCCAAGTTCTCTATGTCATAACATTCACCTGTGTTTCCTCATCCAGAACACAGACAATGTCGAAGTCTCCTATTATTACCTCGATGCATTCTTTTTCATTAAAGACCTATGACAATATAACATGTTGGTGGTAATTCAAGGTTTATTTCATTTGTTTCAATACCTTCTCTGATTCTTTCTAGGGTTATCCTATTTTTGGACCTACCGTAGGGTTTCCTTCATTCAGATTCATTCTTTCAAGCTTAGAAATCATTCTAGGACAATCCAATACCTCATGGTCCATAGCTTGACAATAGAGACAACTAGGTCTTCCACCAGGACATTCCTTAGCTAGATGTCCCCATCTTATGCAACTGTAACATAGGGTTAATCCTCTCTTCCTTTTAAATGATCCCCAACTTCTTTTATATTGCGCACTAGGATCATGGTAGCTAGTCTGCAAAAAATTATTTCTAGGGTCCTGCATCCATTGGTTAGTCAAAACATTCTTTCTATGCATAGGTATAACATATCTATCATTATTCTTATCAGATCTATGTATATCAAACTTTCTTTCATCTATTCATGTCCTAGTTTTCAAGCTAGGACATAATCTATCAAACATACCTAGATCCATACTCTAGAAATGAAAAGTTTCACTTATCTTACCTCTACAAAGCACAAAGCTTTCAGATCTAAAACATTTTCTACTATTCTTACCTTTATCAGAGCACAGAGCTTACAAATCTTACCTCTTTTCTACAGATCTGATCTCTTTTCTTTAGAAACTTCCACTTTTATCTTTCTTAGAGCATAAAGCGTTTAGATATCGCTTCTTTTCTTCAGATTTGGCCTTCTCTTTTTAGCACAGAGCTTTTCAGATCAAGTAAAATATTGTGCACTAGGGCACAGATCCACACACAGAGCTTCCACAGTTTCAAGACAAATATTTGCACAAAGCTTATTCTCCCTTAGTTCCCAACAATCACAGTTTCGGTCCCAGCAACGGAACCATTTGTTGGCACAGGGGTAGACCCAGGATTCAATGCTACAACAGTGCACCAACAAAACCCTAACTATCAGCCCTTTCAGCAACACCTGCAAAGCAGATGAAGTCTCGCCTAAGGTAGAGGCAGGGGTGGTTGCAAGACTCAGGTGTCTGCAACCTTAGCTGGGACACAGATCTGTGATTATATCACTTACAAATAACTTAGCATAGGTCATTCATCAATATTTCACTTAGATCTACTTCGTCGACATAACAAAGCATCACAACATTCACTTAGGTCTAGGTTATTTTAGCACTTAGCAACAACAAGACATATTAGATCTAGTAGACCAAGAACTTAGCATATTCATACACATTGGATTTAGCATTCATATACATATTTAGCACTAAGCACAAGCAAGTCTATTTAATCACATCTAAGAACTTAGCAATACAAAACATCTAAGAACAACACAAAGCACAACACGCAATATTTATGCGGTTCACCCCCACCCTGGGGCTACGTCCACCAACTCTTCTTCTTTATTAGCTTCAGTCAATCCGGTTACAGCACAGAGCTATCAAAATCCTACTCCGCATAGAACAGGAGATCTGTGTGCACATCGCCATATCCTCCTTCCTTGAGTAGATCTAGCACAGAGCCTCCTTACAATCTGTGCACTCAGCACTTACAACACTTTCACTCATCTCTGCAAGTCAATCACATAGATCAATTCTAGCACTAAGCCCTTGGATAATCTTCTCCTTTACTTACATCACCTAGATATCTATTTATACATTACAAAAGTGGGCCTAAGCATGGGTAAACCTATAGGTCGAAATCCCTTTCCCATTACATGTTCCCAAAAACCCAAAAAGGACCCAAAGTGGGTCGATATCTTATGATCTTTGCTTCGTCTCGTGCGCCTCCTTCGATAGGATTTCGAAGTCCCAAAAACAGTCAAATATGACCAAGTATTCCTCAAAACTTGGTCAAGGGCCAACAACATCCCTAGCTACAACATCCTATCTTGTCAATGTCGATGATGTATCAGCAATCAATGATTGACGATTTGTGTCGTTCAATGTTTTGTCGTTTCAACCCTCGAAGTTTGTCGATGCTGAAAATGTATCGGTGATCGGCAATTTTTAATGGTTGTCCACATTTGTGATTTACATCTCATATTTCATCAATGTCGATAATGTATCATATATGTTAAGGAATTGTATTATAGACCAGATATTTTCGATCAACGACCATTGAAAATTTTAAGCCGTGTACATTTTAGGCCCTTCATGCCATGTTGCTAAAAAAGATAAATCCTTCAATGACTTCAAACCAAAAGAGAATAATCGATAACAAGGCTCAATAAAAACATATAAATTCATCCATCACACAATACTGACTCTGATTCAAAAAATGTTAAAAGTGTTACCCAAAAAGAAATAATTTTAACAAAAATATTTTTGGGTGTGTTGAGTGCTCAACACAAGGGAGCTTGATTTTTTCTCAAGGACAGAATTAGTTATCCGCACTGCTACCAAAAAGAAATTTTCCCAACCTCCAATGTTCAATGACACAGAGGTGAGCATTGGATATAAAGTGGTGCTCCCGCATGGGGGAGACCTGTATAGAAAAATTAGTGGGGAGGATTACCCGAAGTTCACACCTCACAACAACTCGGAAATCGGAATATTGGATGATCAAGTGTTCCCAAACATCAGGATATCATATCTACACAGGGTGTCTTGTTGGAACCCAGTTCTTCCCTACATCGAAATCTTAGGATGGATAATTCACCACACATACATAGTAAAATTCATGGTCAATAATGCAGAGGGAAAATGTGTTGGTGGTTTCCTTCTAGTTGTCATACAAAAGTATTATAAACTCAGGGACCCAGAGGAAAGGTTAAACACAGATTTTGTGGTCAAATTTTATGAGTATCATGACACCAGTAGGTTACTAGCCTCTTGGTGGAAATAAGACAAAAAATTCACAAACAAAAACACTGGCTGGTACAATACAGTAAATCTTAGAGAGACCTACATGTATTTAATGGCTTTGATTTGCCAATTATATGGAGAAAAGGTTTACTCAAAATTTTCAGAAGCTTGGATGCCCTTGGCATATACCATGGCGATCTTCGAGTGTAGTTTGAATTAGGGATCCATTATTTCCAAACATATGATTATTAATCTCCTACAGGCCCAGACACTGAAGGAAGGAGAAGTTCCACTCTTCTACATGGCATACTACCTACTATATGTAATCTGCACAAGAAATGTTTTCATAGGTATGAATTTAAGTTGGCATATCATAGAATTTCCCGTACATGTTTATTTAAGGGTCTTATGGGATAATAGGTACAAAAAATCATATGCCATGATTTGTGATGGGTTCATAGCCAAGATATACTTCATTATCTTTAGAAAGAAATTCCCTAGGCTTTTGGTGGCAGCCAAAAAGATGATAGCTAAAGTTGGCCACCAGTACTTCGAAGAGACAAGAACCTACATCAAAGTGTTTGGAGCTATTGGTGCACCTCACCTACTCCCCGTTCATGTCTCTTATCATCTCATATTGGGAGATATTTTTTACTAGACCATTTCACAAGGTTATAATCCTTCCCTGGTAAAGGATAAGAATACAGTTTTCACTCCTTATGGTTTTCACATAGGATTTTATATCGTCAAAGATATTACGTAGTAACAACAATAAGGGTCTTGAGTATCAATTCCCCACAGGCCTCTTTCACAGGGATGATCCAAATATTTTAGTCCCCCATCACACATCATAGGTATCCTCATATTGGTCGTATGCTCATGATATTTTTGAAGATGAAATCTTTACCGAAGGCGCCTAGGACTGGGAGGAAGTGCTCCACAGAAAGGCAAACCCAAACATGGACAAATTTAAAGCAATGAATATGGATGAGAAAGTAGATACAATAGATCAAACAGCTCAAGAAGCCATCAGGGTTAGATAAGAAAATAGAGCAGTAGAAGCAGTCGAGGCAAAGAGAAGGGGAATGGTGTTACTAGAAGAAGTCGGAAGAGATATTGCAAGATTTGAAGGAGAGACCCTAATCAATACTTTGATATCACCTTTGGAAATAATCCCAGTAGGTGAAAGTGAGGAGGAAGAACCAACTAATTCAAATGTAATTCCTCCAGGGGACACCGTAGATCAAGAAAATCCCGGCCCTATTTCACCACAGGCAGGATCGTCGGTGACTACTATAGCTCAGCGAAGGTCAGCAAGAGAATCAAGTGGGATGGGTATGCCTAATATCCTCATATATTTGATCACCATATATGATGATGAGTAAGGTTCTAAAGCTTCGTGCATAACCCCGGTACCAATCACACAAGAGGAGGAACCAAGGGAAACATATACTCCAGCTTCCGATGTTTTGATCCCAAATCCTCGGGAAGGAAACCATGAGGGTAGGAGAACTCTAGACACTGAATTTATCGATCAATTGGGAACACAACCTCAGAATGACAGCTCCAACAATGACTTGGGTAATGGTGAACAAGAAGAAGAAATGTAGCGGCCATAAATCGACATCTCAATGGCCAAACCCCAAGCTAATGTCGATCATTTTCCTACTTCCCCATCTAGGATCAAGACTCCACCAGTCGATGAGCACCAGTAAGAGGCCAATTCACCAGAACATACATAAGTTTCCCCTGCCAAGGAACTAAGAGAACTTGCCATAGAACATATCTATATAGTAGGAAGCCTAGGCAGTACTTTGTCCTAGGGAGATCAACAGATTCCTGAACCAGTAAATGAAATTGTCGATATACAGGAAATTTCTTATGATAGGAAAAGTAAAGTTGTAAAGAGAATATAACAAACAAAAGTAGGCTCATGATCAATAGCACACTTCTCATAACCATAGAGGAAACGTTGTTTGACACAGAAAGTGCTAAGATGAATGAGCTAATCGGAGCAGGGATGGCCATAATCAATGCTACTTTAGAAAGGGGAAAAAGAGATTAAATGGAGGTGGCCTCCATGAGGAAAGAGCTAGACTATCTGCAACATCAAGCGGAGTACTACCAAAATTCAACACAAGTGGTAGTACTCTTGAAATGTGAGTTCCAAGAAATGTATGCACAATTCACAAGTGAAAGAGATCTCTTCATCGCTCGCATCATTGATTCCAAGAAGATACCCTCATGGGGTTGGAAACCTATAAATACATGTAGGGATGGTATGAAAAGGCACATCAAGACTTAGAATGGATAGACTACATCATCGAAGTGCAGAAGGGTTGAGATACAGAAGAGCATGGCATATGAGTTCTGATGGATAGCAGCATCGCCTGAATAAGGAAGCCAGTTGAAAACTGGGTGAGCATGGTCCAGGAACCTCAACGAAAAATGAAGGAAAGATGGGGAGAATGTGAGAAAAGTTGGTATAAAATCAATCGAAAAATGATAAATACTGACCTACCAGAATTTGGTCCACTGGAGCATTTCATCGATTTGCATGACATATTTAAACAACATGAAGAGAAAGACTTTGCATGGGAAGCGGAGATTTCACATATTTCAAGCATGATCCCGGGTCAAGTGAATAAATTCATGGAACCCTCGATTAAATCTCTTGCAGTCCTACAACACTTAAGTGTCAAGCTAATCAAGTACAAGGAACGGGAAATAGAGATAAAGGAGGTATTCTCCACTCCGATGGATCAGCACAAGTTTCCATCTGCAAATACATGCAAATATCTCTTCTTCAACTGGTTAGAGTACGAGAAGAACAATCCACTTCAGTAAAACCACTAGATGATCAAAGAGAAGCTAGAGAGAAAAGATAGATAAAATCCACCATGTGGCATTTTCTCAACTTAACACAACTTTAGTAGCTATTTTTAGTTTAGTTAGTTTTTGTTATAAATAAGGGCATCAACCTTGGACAAGAGGTCAATGGTTTTGGAGAGAAAAACCTTTTCTGGAATTTTGTAAGAGAACTATTTATGTGCAAGTTATTTTAATTAAGAAGTTATGTTTAGAACCAAAGACACTTCTATCATCTAAGACGTGAATGTGATTAGACCGAGCGGGATTATCTCTGTCTTCATATTCAATATTTCTTGTTGTATTGAGTAAGAGTTGTTGTATCTGTTATTTAAAATTATCTTATAATGTTGCAATAATTCTTTTATTCTAGTTGATGAATAGAAATCGATTGTGTTAACCTGTGATTGATAATAGGGCATTGAAAAATACTTTTCTTGCACTAGCTTCTTGTCACGTGCATGTTTTCTTTTCTGTAACTGTTATCTTAGACAATGTTGAATGTACACTAATCAAAATGGTATCAATGTTGGCTTGAAGTTGTTTAATTTTTCTTTGTCTGCATGTTAAGGTACAAAGGTTATCCTAACACCCAGCCTTCCCCCAACACGCAATTTAACTTCCCTATTCCATTTGGTTCAAGCTTTACCTTTATTTTTTTATAAATATTAATAAAAAGGAACCAAAAAGAGAACTGTGTAACTTGAGGAAAGGCCTCCCAGAAAATACATATCTTTCAACCACAATTAAAGACCATTGATAATTCTAGCCATATCATGAATCTGGAGAACCTTACCACTCATCAAACACTTATGATTCTAATTGGGCCTCTTAGGTTGTTTGGTTATTGTTGTTAAGTTAAAGGGATCTTGAGAACAGAATTGGCACTAGAAGGAGGGCCTGAACGAATGCATGGCTAACAATATTTTTTATAGAATATTTTGCAAAGCCTATAGATTCAAAACAACCCACTTCCATGGCTAGTCACTCTCCATAAATCCCACTTGCATGGATAGTCACTCTCCAGACAACCCACATACAAAGAGAACTCCTGATACGAGTAACTCACCTTAACAAGAAGAGGAAGAACACATGTACCCTGAAATACCTTACGCTCTTCCCCATGAGGAGTTAAAAAAATTCAGAAGAATCACAAGAGATTATGCCCAACAAATCGGAGCATTACCTTTAGCTCCTTTACTTCCTCGAAGAAAACAAATAAGAAAACCAGTTTTTGAAATCCCTGACCAGGTATTTGTTCACACGATAGAAGATGTGATAGATTTTTCCCTTACTGAGATCGAACAACCCCTTAATATGATACCCAAAACACCAGTTGGTAACTACTCTGAACCTAACCATTTTGAATCTGAAGAGGAAGGGTCTAACTCAGATCACTCAGGTTCTGAATCAGAAGACATGGAGGAAAATAATGATAAGAATGAAGAAGAGGGAAATCAAACTCAATAAAATCAACCATGGTTGGAAAAGGATGCTCTAGAAATCCCAGGACGGGTGAAAAACCTACCCAGACATCCAGAAAAATTACTTCCTAAATTTGACCTTGAAACCTCCGGATTTCCTGAGGACCACATTAAGAAGTTCATATTAGCTATATTATTGATGAACGTGCAACACAAAGATGTAGTGTGTATGATTTTTCCTTATACCTTTGAAAATTCAGCCTTGAATTGGTATTTCAACCTGCTAGTTGGTTCCACAACCAGGTGGACAAAGTTTCAAAAGGATTTCTTGGACAAATTTTCCAGAAAAACTACCACATGAACTTTAATGGATGAATGTTTTGCTGCCACTATGAGTCCAAAAGAAAAGGTTAAAGATTTCAACCAAAGGTTTACCACCATTTTGAACAAATTTGAACCTAAAGCTAAACCTACCTAGGAGTTGCAAATTGAAGTATACGCTAATGCTCTCCTAGCTTCTATTCCCATGTTTGTAAAAAGGGTTGCCAAACATACCCTTGCCGAAAATTTTGAAGAAGCTAAAACAATTGAATTCCAAATGAAAGGATGAAAATAAGATCATATCTCACAAATAAAAAAATAAACCCAACCTCTACCTAAGAGAGGACTTTTGTTAACAAGAACCCCAGGAAAATAAATAGAACAAGGTCCTGATAAAGGAGGAGATATAGAAAACTTGCATCAGATGATCAAAAACATCTCCAACAAGATCGTAGATATGAAAATGATTTTTGGGGAGGGAAAACAAAATCAAATACCTTATAAACCCTTTTTTAAAATAAATCCACCCTTCAAAGTTATAGAACCTCCCCCATCTAACCTAAATGTCGACTTAGGGAACGTAGCGTATGACTATTTCTGCACATATCACTAAGAAAACCTTTCAGAAAGAGACTGACCCCAATGGGTACATGATATGAATATAATGGAAAATAGATTCCTAGATGAATGTTCTCTAACCGAACAACCCAGTAGCTCGGAAGTAAATTCAATCGATCAAGAAATTCAAGAGCCACCGGAAGAAAAAACCATGTTGTTATGGGATTCCAACCACTTGATTCATTTCAATGATGTTGTTGAAGTGCAAGGACCTCCCATTGAATTTATATTTGTACAGACACGAAGTAAAAGTAAACATTTCCAAATTAACCCCACCACTACTCAGTTATCTAGAGGGAGACCAGTGATCGATCACCCCAAACCCCTATTTTCATTTCAAAACAATCCCACAAACATACACACACACAGAGCTCCTAAACTAGACTACAATGTGGTAGAATAATTGAAGAATATGAAGGCTAATGTGTATTTCATGGACATGTGTAGGATCCCTCAGCAAAAGGATTTTTTGTTGTAGGCCTTAAAATCAATAGATACCCATATAACAAGCATTGATCAAAGTGAGGTCCCATCTCCCACAAATTTAACAAATAATCCAAGTGTGAATGCTTTCTCTTTAGACAAAAGGGGAAGGCCTTTTGTTCCTCCTATCCTCTTCACGTTTGAATTTTTTAACATAAATCTACATAATTGCCTAGTCGATTCAGGGCATCTTCAAATGTCATGCCATTTTCGATCTGCAATAAATTGAATGAAACCCCATTGAAAAGTGATAAACACATCATACAACTAGATATGACTCAGGTAAAGGTCATTGAGGAACTTAAATATGTCATGATCAAAATTTCTACACACCCCAAATTTGTTCAAGTAATTGACATAATCATAGTAGACATCTCAGAGGCCTATGGACTACTAATTAGTTGAGATTGCTATGAGAAATTAAATGGATACTTTATTACCGACTGGGCTCACCTTTGGTTTCCATTAAAAGGACATAGAAACATGATCAAGATTGACATAGAAATATATCTCAAACATATTGTCATTGATTTAGAAACTCCAAATGAACCCTTGTCGACAAAGTTCCCTATTTTAGGAAACTACTCCTGTGATTCTGATTTTGGTAATTTATCCCCTCACTTGTATGACATACCTCCCACTCAAAAATCCAAAATGACCTTTCAAGTAGACTTAATAGCATTCGTAGAAGAAATAATCCTCTGTCAGTATTCTCTGAAAAGAGTAATACACAAGGAGGATGAAACTGAAAAAATAGCTATACATGAAGAAGTTAGTAATTTTTCCCCACAAATTTGGACGTTGTACTTTGATGGTTTTAAATTACAAGAAGGGTCGGGAGAACGATGCATCCTCATTGACCCAAAGGGGAAAAAAAACTTCTTATCCTACAGATTAGAATTTGAATGCACTAATAACACTGTTGAAGATGAAGCTCTAGCCCAGGGACTAAATAAATCCATCGACTTAAACATCAAAGAATTGAAATTTTTTGGAGACTCTGAAATTATCATTAGGAAAGTAAAGAATACTAGCCACTGGGATTAACCTCACTTAAGAAATTATCATCCAGAGGTGCATAGGTTAATAGACAATTTTGAGGCCTTCAACATTATCGTTGTTCCCAGGATGATAAATACCCTTTCTGATTCTCTAGCCATTGCAGCCTCGATATTATCTCCTTTAGAAGACTATGAAGCCTCAATGTTTGCAATAGAATTTCTCTACAAATCGTTGGTACCTAACAACATTTCTAACAGGAAAGTTTTTGAAGGGGATGAACAGATTGTAGATTCCCTAACTAATTAGGAGAATTTTAAATATTTGGCCATTCATGATGAAATATTCCAAGAACTACTCATAGAATCAAATCTCCATGAACAAAATAGACAAACAGATCACTCTGATGATAAACCAAAGTTTCACATGATACCTAAAGGAGTGGCCAATCTAGAAAACCTTTTTTACCTAAGGGAAAGATTTAGAGGGCCAAGGAATGAAAAAATAGGGAGCTCATGTACTATATACGAAACTATAAACCTAGGAACCCTCGAGAACCCCAAGAATGTCAATTTGGGTAAGACAGAGTCCAAAGAATATAGGAAAGCTTATCTCAAATTGTTTAAATAATATCAAGATGTCTTTTCCTGGTCCTACCAAGAATTGAAAACTTATGATACTCGCATTATCCAACACATGATCCCGTTAAAGTCTGGAGTAAAAACTCTTCAACAAAATATTAGGAACTACCACCCATCTCTATAAACTCTGATGTATCAAGAGTTGAAGAAATTATTAGATTCCAAGATTATCTTTCAGGTAAGACACTCTACCTGGGTAGCCAATCTAGTTCCTATCAAAAGAAGTCTGGAGAGATCCACCTATGTGTGGATTTAAAAAACCTTAACATAGCCTCAGATAAGGATAATTATCCAGTCCCACCCATGGAACAACTCCTATAGAAAGTATCTGGCTCTGAAATTTTTTCCCTCCTAGATGGTTTCTTGGGATATAACAAGGTCTTGGTTTCAGAAGATGATCGATTAAAAAATACCTTCTGAACCAAGTACGGAACCTTTTCTTATAAATGCATGCTCTTCGGGATGATTGATGCAGGGGCGACCTTCCAGAGGGCCATGGATATATATTTTCAAGGAATTATTAACAAGTGTGTGGTAGTCTATTTAGATGATGTAATGGTATACTCAAAAAAAAGGAAGACCACATTCAACATTTGACTCGTATCTTTGAAAGGTGTAGGAAGTATGGAATTTCTTTGAAGCCTAAGAAAACCATGTTTGGTGTAGAGGAAGGAAAATTATTAGGTCATATCATATTTCAAGAAGGAATTATCATCGACCCTGAGTGGATAAAAGAGATAGCTCAAATCCCTTTGCCTCACAATAAAAAGGTTGTGCAATCTTTCTTTGGGAAAATTAATTTTGTAAGAAAATTTACTCCTGACTTCGCCGAAATTGTTAAACCTTTAGAAAAAATGATTTGAAAAGATGCAAAGTTTAAATGGGATGAAGAGAATAAAGGTGCTTTAAATAATATCAAAACTTTCATCTCCCAAGCACTAGTGTTACGAAGCCCTGATTTCAGCAAAGATTTTTTCCTTTATACCTTTTCTTCTGACCAATCCTTGGTTGTAGTACTTACCCAAAAGGATGATGAAAACCATGAGGCATCAACATAATTTATGAGCATCAACCTCCAAGGATTCAAACTGAACTACCCTGCTATAGACAAACAATCTTACGTAGTATATAAAGTAGACGAACACTTTAGATCTTGTATCCTGAAGAATCACACTAAATTCATAGTACCTCATCCATTGGTCCGATCTATGTTCACTCAACAAGAGATGGGAGAAAGAAAGGGAAATTGGATGGTAGTCATCCAAGAATTTGATCTAGACATAAAACCTACCAAAATATTCAAAGGTCAAGGATTGTGTAAATTGGCTTTTGCATCCCAAGATCTGATTAATGTAGAAGACCTCGGTTGGGAAAATGAGATAACATTATGGTGCAACGAAGCCTTATACGTAACTCTCTGGAAATAATCTTGGTATGGAAACTTTTCTTATCTCCTACATCATGGAACTTGTTTGGAAAATCTAAACCCTGGAGAAAGGAGATCCCTCAGGTTAAAATCTACTCAATATCGCCTCATAATTTTTTTGTTTTTCTGCATAAACTACAATAGAGTACTCCTTATATGTCTTGAACATGATGATGTAGAAAAGGTATTGAAAGAAATCCATGGAGGCCCAGTAGGTGGACATTTTGCAGGAGAAACCATGACTCGCAAAATATTAAGGGTTGGTTATTACTAGCCTACTATGTTCAGGGACACTCAAGCATATGCCAGGAAATGTAAATCTTTTCAAGTGAGCATCGAGAGGGAAAAGAGAGCAGCCATTCCACTCCAGTCGATGACCATATCCAGACCATTCGAGCAATGGGGAATAGATTTCATAGGAGAAATTACTCCCAATTCTTCGAAACAACATAAGTATATCTTGACTGCTACAGATTATTTTACAAGATGGAAAGCGGATATCCCTCTCACGCACATTAATGAAAAGGTAGTAATACAATTTTTAGAACAATAGTTGATAACAAGGTTTGGATTACCCTCTGTCCTCATTTTCGACAATGCTGCCTACTTTTCTTCCATGTGCTTGACAAAATTTGCCCTTGATAAGGAGATCATAATAATATATTCTGCAAACTATTATCTGTAAGGGAATGGGGTAGCAAAGTCAACTAATAAAAACCCGGTGAGAATTTTAAAAGAAACAGTTGTTGAAAATCAGAGGAATTGGCATAATTTACTTCATAATTCCCTATGGGCTAATAGAGTAACACCTAAAGAGGCCATAGGAAACTCTTCATTCTTTCTGGTATATGGGAAAGAATCCATTCTTCCAAATGGATTGTACCTTCCATATTTACAGCTTGCCCAGACATCAAGAGGTTAGCCCTCATCCTCTCTAAAGAAAAGGATTAATACCCTTCACATGTTGGATGAAGAAAGAGAAAAGGCTAAAGTTAATTTCACCACTCATCAGCAGGTAGTTAAAATATGGTTCAACAAACATAAGGCGAGAGAAAAAAAAATTGAACTAGGATACCTAGTCTTGAAGTGGGATAAAGAAAACAAGTCCAAATGAAAACACTCAAAGTTCCAAAATCTATGGCTCAAACCTTTTTAGGTGGCCAATAATATTAGGGCAAGCATATACTAGTTGAAAAATCTGAGGGGGGATTTGACACCCTCTTGGTGAATGGCCATGCCTTAACACAATACTCCGAAAAAAAAGAAAAAAAAATGTGTCTTTTGATGCTTTGTTTAAGTGTGTCAGTTTACGGAAAACCGATTGCGAACTCTTTTTTATTTTCTTTCTTTTGCTTGTAGTTTTATTTAATTAAGTTTTGTTTCGTAAAAGAAGACTATGCTCCTGGCCTACACTTACATGCAAAATAAGAGACGTTGGGAAAATACAAATTTTCAAAATCATATTTTTCTTTGTAAGCATCCTACCTGGGTAAGTGATGAAATATCTACCTAGTGACCTGGTAACACTAAATAGAAATATGGCTAGATGGAAAGAATCACGTGTACCTATGGACAAAGCTAGGAAAATCCCCACCTTTACACTTTCACCTTGTCAAAAACAGATATCCTCCTCTCTGACTCACTCTCGGTATTTATGCCAGAAAAAGATAATCCATAAAAAAAGAGTGTAAAGTCTGAGAGGGTATGCAGATAACTATGTCAGGGCTATGGATTCACGCTAGAAGCGGAGCAAGGTTTGTGATGTCGGAGTGACTTCGTCGGGGCTATGGACACTCACTGGCAACGGAGCAACACTGTAAGGAAGAAGTGATAGATAAATGGCCTCATGCAAATGGACTCCCTACCCAGCTCTTGTTTATAAAGGACATGGATTGAGGTTAAGAGGAAAAGGGGTGGAAAAGATAAACCCCATAGGCAGATCCAGATTTGTGAACCCGGGAACTTGTGTACACATTGATAGAAAAGGTTATGTTGAAAAAGGAATAGAATAAATCCAGATGGTTTCTCAACCAATTTGTGCAGGCTAAGCACGAGGGAAGGAGCAGAGATATTGTTTTCTCCCAGAGAATCTCCATTTGTTGAGCACTCAACACACCCTAAAAAGACTTTGTGAAATTTCTTTCTTTTTGGGTACCACTTATCATTTTGAATCAGATTCAGTGTTGTGGGATGGATGGATTTATATGTTATTATTGATTCTTATTATTGGTTATTCTTGTTTGGTTTGAAGCTATTGACGGATTGATTCTTTTTAGTAACATGGCATGAAGGGCCTAAAATGTACACAGTTCAAACTTTTTTTTACGGTCGTCAATTGGCATATTTTGGTCTATAGTACAGTTCTTTAAACATTTTCGATACATTTTTGGCATCGACAAGATCCAAGATATAAATAAAAAATATAGACAACCATAATAAATTGTCAATCATCAATCTTTGATACATTTTCGACATCGGTGAACTCCGAGGAATGAAACTACGGAACATTAACCGTCACAAATCGTCGATTTTCGATACATCATCGGCATCGGTGGGATAGGATGTTGTGGCCAGCGATGTATGTCTAAATAAAATCATTGATGCAAAATGTTTCTCACATATAAGTTAAAATCAACAGCCACGTGTCTTTATCACATAAATAGTCTGTATGACCCAGTTTTTTCCCCGTGTCGTCTTTTGAGGTTCCCCGCGTCATATCTATACTTCCTTGTCAGCTTTTCCACATCCACACTGTACGGTGATTTTGGTCGACGTCGAAACTTTTGCCTAAAGTTAACAATGAAACAATTTCTAAGAAATATCGTCGACCTTGATTCACTCATTAACTATTGGCAGACTGTTAGGTCACAAAACACCAAGGTTTTTCATCGAACCTTCATCATTCTACACTGGAAATCCTGGTAGATCCATGTTGTTGTTCCATTCAAAAAACCTTGTTGTTTTCCTAATGCCGATCATACTAGTTTCTTGTGAACACAAAAGGGCTTGGTAATTCGATGGAACACCTCCAACTGAGATGAGACAAAATTTTGCATTGTGATAGACAAATTAATTTTTTGCGCAACCTACACCACGATCTTGCACGATGGCCAACCATTGAAATTTGAATTCACCGATGAACTATGAAATAACCCACTCCTGCGCTGCCAACTTATGTTTCATTTAATCCTAAGAATGATGTGGATTCCATAATAGATTGCGCAGATCACATTTACACTCCTGAATTTAAGACTTGATGCCACAAGATAGGTATGCTTTCTATTTAAATTTGCAAGTTTTATGCCCAAACATGGTATTTGGTCGTAAATCACTTGCTTCCCAAAGAAAATGAAGAAATGAGATAAAGCATCAAGGAGGTTACATCCCACTCCTTGACTTTTATTACCAATAAAACCAAGTTAATCTCTTGCGAGGAAGAGGAAAATGCCTCCAAGAAATAAAACGACCACGTCTCACCAAGAACATCCAAAATGAAGGAAGTAGAGGTCGGCGATGGGTCTACACCAGGCGCTACAAGGGAGATTGATTTTGTCTCAAGGGAAAAATCAGTTATCTGCACTGCTACCAAAAAGAAATTTTCCCAACCTCTAATGTTTGGGGACACAGAGGCAAGCACTGGATCTAAATTTCTTGCATTGGGAAGACCTATATAGAAAAATCAGCCAGGAGGATTACTGAGAGTTCCCATCTCATAGCAACTCGGACATAAAAATATTGGATGATCAAGTGTTCCCGAACATCAGGAGATCATATCTGCACAAGGTGGCTTCTCAGACCCCGGTTTTTCCCTACATCAAAATATTAGGATGGATAATTGACCACATAGACATAGTGAAATGCACGGTCAACAATGTGGAGGGAGAATGTGTTGTTGTTTTCCTTCCAGTTGAGGTACAAAAGTTTTATAAACTCAAGGACCCAGAGGAAAGGTTAAACACAGATTTTGTGGTCAAATTTTATGAGTATCATGACACCAACAGGTTACTATCCACTTGGTGGAAATAAGACAAACAATTCACAAACAGAAACATTAGATGGTACAATACAGTAAATATCAGAGAGCCCTACATGTGTTTAATGGATTTGATTTTCTGATTATATGGAGAAAAAGATTGCTCAAAATTTTCAGAACCCTGGATGCCCTTGGCGTATACCGTGGCGGTCTCCGGGTGTAGTTTCAATTGGGGAGCCATTATTTCCAAAAAGCTAAGTATTAATCTCCTACAGGCCCAAACACTGAAGGAAGGAGAAGTTCCAATATTCTACATGGAATCCTACCTGCTAGACGTAATCTGCACAAGAAACTTTTTTGTAGGTATAAATTTAAGCTGGAATATCACCAAATTGCTCGTACATGTTTATTTCAGCATCTTATGGGATAATAGGTACAAAATATCATATGCCATGATATGTGATGCATTCATAGCCAGTATATACTTCATTATATTTAGAAATTAATTCCCTGGGATTTCGGTGGTAGAAAAAAAGATGATAGCTAAAGTTGGCCACTAGTACTTCGAAGAGACAAGCACCTACATAAGAGTATTCGAAGCTACTAGTGCACCTCACATACTCCCAGATGATGTATCGGATCGTCTCATATTGGGAGATATTTGTTACCAAACCATTTTACAAGGTTATAATGCTTCCCTAGTAAAGGATAAGAAGATAGATTTCATTCCTTATGGTTTTCACATAGGATTTTATACGGTCAAAGATACTACGCAAGAGAAACAAGAAGGGTTAAATCAGCTTGAGTATCAGTTCTCCACAAGACTCTTTCATAGGCATGATCCAAATGTTTTAGTCCCCCAGCACACGTTAGAGGTATCCTCATATTGTTCGTATGCTCATGATAGTTTTGAAGATGAAATATTTATCGAAGGCGACCGAGACTAGGAGGAAGTACTCCACATAAAGGCTAACCCAAAAATGACCAAATTTAAATAAATGACTATGGATGAGCAAGTAGATACAATATATAAAACAACTCAAGAATTCACGAGAGTTAGAGAATAAAACAGAGCAGTAGAAGCGGTCGAGGCACAGAGAATGGGGGCGTTATTACTAGAAGAAGTCGAAAGAGCTATTAAAATATTTGAGGGATATCCCCTACTCAATCCTTTGATAGGAAATTTGGGAATAACCCTGATAGGTGCAAGTGAGGAGGTAGAACCATCTAATTCAAAAGTAATTCTACCAGGGGAGACCACTGATCAAGAAAACCCAACCATCTCTATGTCACCACAAGCAGGATCGTTGGTGACTACTACAACTCAACGAAGGCTAGAGAGAGCATCAAGTCGGGTGGGTATGCCTACTATCCTCATAGATTTGATCACCATATATGACTATGAGTAAGTTTTAGAAGCTTCGTGCATAACCCTGGTACCAATCACACAAGAGGAGGAACCAAAGGAAACATTTGCTCCAGCTTCCGATGTTTTGATCCCAAATCCCCATGAAGGTGACCATGAGGCTAGGAGCACTCTAGACACTGAATTTCTCGATCAATTGGGAACACAGCCTCAGAATGACAGCTCCAAGAATCACTTGGGTGCTGGTGAACAAGAAGAATAAATGCAGCGGCCAGAAATTGACATCTCAACAATTGAACCCCCATCTAATGTTGATCCTTTTCCTACTTCCCCATCTAGGACCAAGACTCCACCAGCTGACGAGCAGCAGTAGGATACCAAGTCACCATAACATACAGAATTTGCCTCTGCCAAGGACCTAAGAGAACCTACCATGGAACATCTCTATACGGTAGTAATCCTAGGCAGTGCTTTGTCATGGGTATATCAACAGATTCATGAACAAGTAGATGAAATTGTCGATATACAGGCAATTGCTTATGATAGGAAAAGGAAATTTCTAATGAGAACAACAACCAAGAAAAGGAGGCTCATGCTCGATAGCACACTTGTCATAACCATAGAGGAAATGTTGTTCGACATAGAAAGTGATAAGATGACTGAGCTAATCGAAGCATGGATGGCCATAATCGATGCTACTTTAGACATAGAAAAAAGAGAAGAAATGGAGGTGGCCACCATGAGGAAAGAACTAGACCATCTGCGATATCAAGTGGAGTACTACCAAAATTAAATACAAGCAGTAGTACTCTTGAAATGTGAGTTTCTAGAAATGTATGTGCAATTCACAAGTGAAAGAGATCTCTTCACCGCCCGCATCGTTGATTTCCAAGAAGATAACCTCATGGGGCTGGCAACCTATAAATACATGCAACAATGGTATGAGAAGGAACATCAAGCCTTAGAATGGATAGACTACATCAACGAAGTGAAGAAGGGATAAGATACATAAGAGTATGGCATCTAAGTGTTCATGGATAGCAGCATCACCCGAATAAGGAAGGAAGTTGAACACTAGGTGATCATGGTCTAGGAACCTCAACGGAAAATGAAAGAAAGATGGGGAGAGTGTGAGAAAATCTGGGAGAAAATCAATCGGGAACTGAGAAATACTGACCTACCATAGTTTGTTCCACTAGAGTGTTTTGTCGATTTTCATGACATAGTTAAACAACATGAAGAGCAATACCTTGCATGGGAAGCAGAGATTTCAGATATTTCAAGCATGATCCCGGGTCAAGTGAAGAAGTTCATGGAACCCTCGATTAAAGATCTTGCAGTCCTACAATGCTTAAGTGTCAATCTAATCAAGTACAAGGAATGTGCAATTGAGATAAAGGAGGTTTTCTTTGCTCCAATGGATTAACACAGGTTTCCATATGCAAATACATGTGAAGATATCTTCTTCAAGTGGTCAGAGTACGAGAAGAACAATCCACTTTAGTAAAACCACTAGATGATCAAACATAAGCTAGAGAGAACATATAGATAAAAATCCACCACGTGGAGTTTTCTCAACTTAACACAGCGTTAGTAGTTATTTTTAGTTTAGTTATTTTTTTTTATAAATAAAGGCATCGACCTTGGACAAGAGGTCGATGATTTTGGAGACGTTTTCTGGAATTTTGTAAGTGGACTATTTCTATGCAAGTTATTTTAATTTAGAAGTTTTGTTTATAACCAAAGACACTTCTATCATCTAAGGTGTGAATGTGATTGGACCGATGGGGATTATCTTTGTCTTTGGATTCAATATTTGTTGTTGTATTTAGTAAGAGTTGTTGTATATGTTATTTAAATTTATCTTATAATGTTGCAATAGTTATTTTATTCTAGTTGATGAATAGAAATCAATTGTGTTAACCTGTGATTGATAATAGGGCATTGAAAATTACTTTTCTTGCACTAGCTTCTTGTCACGTGTATGTTTTATTTTATGTAATTGTTATCTCAGACAATGTTGAATGTCCACTAATCAAAATGGTATTAATTTTGGTTTGAATTAGTTTATATTTTCTTCATCTGCATGCTAAGGTACAAAGGTTATCCTAACACCCAGCCCTCCCCCAACATGTAATTTAACTTCCCTCTTCCATTTAGTTCAATATTTACCTTTGTTTTGTTATAAATATTAAGAAAAAGGAACCAAAAAGATAACTGTGTAACCTGAGGAAAGGCCTCATAGAAAAGACATATTTGTCAATCACGATTAAAGCCCATCGATAATTCCAGCCAAATCACAAATCTGGAGAAACTTACCACTCATCAAACGCTTATGAGTACAATTGGACCTCTTAGGAGGGTTTGGTTCATGTTGTTGATTTAAAGGGATCTCAGACCCCCTCAACAGGCCATTGGCTCTTGAATGAAAAAATAATTAAATGAGAAGGTTTCCTTTAACTATTGATCAATGTGTTGTTACTAGATTAGTCAATCCTTACAACACAATTTATCATGCATTAGATTCATAAGATCCACATCAAAGTACTGAACATTTTAATTTAAAATCAATTAAGGAAATGCATGAACTTAAATGGTTGCTTAAAGAAATATAGGAAATGGAAATACTATCAATTAAGGAAATGCATGAACTTAAATGGTTGCTTAAAGAAATATAGGAAATGGAAATACTATTGGACATGAAACTACATAATTAAAGGAAATAAACAGTAAGTAAATGAATAGAAATGTAGAGAGAAAGTTACAACCATTCAAAAAAAAGAAAAAAAAAATGAATCTATGGGTAGAGGGGATTAAACCTCCATTGCATATTCAGAGAAGGCCCTTACTCCAAAGTAAGAAAGGGTTTTAATCCCTCAAAGTAAAAGCACTAATTACAACAAGAATACCATAACCAAAAACTCTATATTAAAAGAAAATTTGAAATTGCAATATTCTTAGCAAAATAAAATGAATTATAAGTTGTTCCAACTAACCTATGATATCTCCTACACCCTCTTTAAAATTAAAAACAAACTTAGATTCCCCAAAGGAAAATTATAGAAAACCCATTGCTCAAAAGTGTTTTGAAGTTGTCTCGTGCATTTAGAGCCTTCCCAAGTCGTGGATGATTTATAGAGCTCTAAAATCAACTGGAAAACCATGATCATTGCACCTCGTGCTAGATTCAATGTTGGGTGTTCTAAACTAGTGACATTCTCCCTCAAATGTCCCATCACATTGTAGTGATGGACCAAGGAATTTTCATTTCAATGATCATTTTAATCATGTATGGGTATCTTTAAAGTAAAGTGTACTCCTTTGGTGGTGATGAGGGTAAGCATGTAGAAATCATAACTTCTACCAAGGGTAAAGATTGCACCACATAAACTACATATTCAAAGTTGGAATAACCCAAGCATTAATCTCATTTTCCCAAAATCAGATCAAAACTTATCAATTTCAAAAGAAATCATTAAATAATATTGAAATGGATTTATAATGACATGGGAATGTCTTAAGTGTAGAAAGGGGATTTTTGGGTAGTTATAGAAGGAAAAATGGATGAGAAATAAATTAGGGAAAATTATAATTCCATAGCTCATCAATAGATATGGATCTTCATCTCCCAAGGGAACAATGCACCTATAGACGTTTGGAAACTCAAACTTGAGGATGATTTCTTTTTTAGACACCGTATTTATTACAAGATACATGGTCAATGCCATTGTTTGTTCAAATAATAGTGTGATACCTTGAAGGATTTCCTATAATACAAGAACAAAATATACCTTTCCCTATTATTAAGAAAAATTCTAGAAATTTGATAAAATCCTTAATGATAAGTCCTCCCATATTTCCTACTCCATAATCATCTCTTATCACTTCCAACCTCTAGGTGGTTCATGTTGCAAGAGGCCTTGTGCATACATTACAATTATGAGGTTGGTAAATTAATGTACACCTCAAATACCCCAACCAATTGTCAGCATGAATCTCATCAATGACTTTTTCTCGACCTTGGAGATTAATAGAATTGGAGGACACTAACTCAACACTTGTAACAACAAAATTTGGCCCATTTTTCTCAATGATGATGTTGTAGCTAATGCTTGTATCAATCAATCTTATTGCCTCCCAATTCACACTTAGTGTTAAAATACCTAATCCACAAGGTCCAACCTAAGAGAGAACTACTAGGACAATTACCATCGTCACCTAAGCAACATATCCTCCCACTTTAGGTTGGCTCTTCTCCAACATGAGGTGCCCCTAGGTATTAGGATTACTAAATCAATAACAGTGAAGCTAAAAGGTGATGTGAATAGATAGCTCTAGAAAAACAGTGTTTTTTGTAGTATAAAATAATGATGGATGGATCAAGAGATCAATGCCTATACAAACAAGGTAAAATGGAATCAACATGCCAATCCAATAGGGAAAACTCAATAAAGTGTTGATGCTACAAAAGACACATATGTATGCCAGAAGAACTCAACATTGTTGAAAATGAAAGTAAAGAATACTAGGAGGGCCTTTTAAGTTCCAAATCAAAACTATGTCATTAAGGTATGCCCTACACAATGAAGTATTAGTCTAACACGCACTCAATAATATGTTACATACAAGAGAATCTTACATAGACAAAGGATTCAAGAGGGAGAAACTCCTCACATAAAACCCTTCCAGTGGAGTAGACAATACCATTTTCTCTTGGTCCTACAAAGAAAGTTATAGCAATCTCTACCAACGTAATCAACAATAAGAAGAGAAGGAATGAAAAGGCATACATTGATATAAAAGAAACCTTTACACATCATGTATGCTCCAAGAAAGATATATACATTAGTCTCCAAGAAAGATATATCCATTAAGCTCGAAGGAGGGGAAACTCCAAAAATCCAAACATGAGAAATAATGAAGAGAGAAACCCCTTATATAGGTTTGAGATCCATATTTATCTACAATAAAATAATAATATCCAATTCCAAACCCTGGATATAGCATAGGGAGAAGTAAATAAACAATATCCTCCAACTACCATAACAAAAACGCATAAAATAGTGGTGGTCAAGACACATGTACAATTCTCCAATAAAGAACGTTCCATGAAGGCAGGACATCTCCATCCAAGACGGAACAAAACCATGGTATACTCAAACATGTATCCTCCAATTGTAGCACTCCCATAACAAATTCCTCAAAAATATGAAATGAAACCTTATATCTAGGGCTTGGAACCTCCTATATCTCCTCCAATGTGGAGTGTCTTCATAAATAGCATAAAATAATGTGTAATGAATACTCTTCCAAGGTATAAATCCTCTTCCATGAGGGTTTGAACCAATTTAAAACCCTAAACATTGCAAGTATGAGATATCTAAGTAAAACGACCAACTATGAGGCATGCGAAAGTGTGCAAAGTAACCTTCTCAGGTGGACTTCCTCCTCTAAGTAGGGATGAAACCATGAAAAACCTCCTTAATATATTTGTGACATCTCCTAAGGTGGATTTCCTGAACCATAATGTGCAATAAGGCTCAAATAAAGCTACATGTCCTTCTGAAATCAAATGCCATGAAACAAGGCATAAATCCATGAAGAAAGGGCGTGACCCCTCATCAACCAATAAAATAGGGTTGTGCCTCAACATGTGTGTAATATTCTCCTTCAAAGATGGCACATGTGCAACTCGTCCATCAAGTCATATATATATATATATATATATATAGCTCCAATAAATATGTAGGGTTTGACCATGAGTAAAATAATATATAAGTGTTATCCTCAAACCTCCTCAAAAGTGTGCAAGGTGATAGATCCATAGAGGAAAGAGTCAAACAAACCATAAGCATGCGCCAAATCATCCAATTGATGTGCCAAATCATGAAGAAGGGGGAGTGACCTCACCATTCAAGCCACAAAGTGATGTCATGTATATGCATCGACATGTGTTCCATAAATATTAAAACAAGGGAGGACTTATCATGTAATGTTAGTCCACGTCATTAAGAATTAACCCATGTGCCATGAATATCCAACCAATCAAGGGCATCCAAGTACAAAGGACTCTAAAAAAGTCCAAAGCATGCAAAACTAATTGTTGAAAGGGATAGATTCACCTAGGAAAGATTACAAGTGAGGATTACTCTCTTGAAACCATATGTCATTGAACTTAGGATGCTTGGTACACATCAAAATTCCAGATTTGTGTTTCACACCCTAAGTGTCGCAAGTGTCACAAAGTGTCGCAAAGTGACATATGAACCTTACCAAGTGTCATATTCACTTTGTGAGGTGTTTCCACCCCTTGACACCATTAAAACAATTGTTCATGAACCCTAAGTCATATGGGAGGAATAAAACCATCATTTCTAGGTCAAAACACACTTTTTCCTTGGAAAATTCGACCCCATTTTTAGAATTTAAGAAGGGTGGAAACTCCCTATCCATATTAGTGGTGGTCACACATTTCCTCCTCTACCACTATAGGGTAGTATCACTTCTAGGGTGTCTCCCTATATCTCACTTAGGGGGAGCGCTATTCTTGTTGAGGAAAAGGGGGGATCTCCCCCAGCTTATTCTATGGGCCATCTCTTTGAGATGGGGTTAGTTGTGTTCAACCCTCGTGCTTGGGATTCACTTTAGGATCTAATCCAAGCCTCAAGGATCCATATCCTCAATGATATCCCTAATTTTCCCATTGTTTTTTTGCCTCTCAAGCCTATATATTGAGGGATTTCCAAGGTGAAAAAGGAAGGATTTGAGCATATCAAACCTCTAATATCAAAGGAATATTTCAAGTATCAAACCTTTGATATTGGTAGAATCGTGCAAGAGCTGGACAAGGAGAGATTGGAGAAGTTTTGTATCATCATCCATGGTTTGTAAGTATTCTCTTTGGGTTCTCATTTGAATATACTTGGCCTGTTTCCTTCAAGCTTGTGTATTCTTTCATATGATTATCTAATGTTTCTTTAACCTTCGTAGATGAATTTTTTTTACCTAATCAACTAGAGTAGGAGATCGTAGTTTCTCTTTCCTTCCCATTTAAGGTATCAAGTTGCACTAGGGAGTTTGGAGATCAAGCTCATGGATTGGAAGCAACGAGGACAAACTTTGAAAAGAGGTGCATCATGCTCTTTCTCCCTCTCTCTTTCTGATTGGTTAAAACAAGTTTAAAGGGATTTTTGTGTCCAATTTTAGTATTTATGTCTTGGTAGAGGGGTATGTAATCCAAGGGAGGTTTCATCTAACCGCAGACGAAACACTATGTAACAAAAATTGGCAAATCCACTGGGCAAGGACTTTGACTAGTCTTTCCTTGGATCATCTGAATACTTTTCATACCTTTAGATCTTGTTTGTTTCTTGATTATGATCTACCTCCCCTTATATATTCTTTATTGAATATATCACAGAGTCATTGATTGGATATTTTGAGTTTTTATCCCATTTGAGAAAAATTTTGAACTTTTCAAAAGGGTGGCACTCCCTTGCAGTTCATACTAGGGCACCATATACCCCAGTGGTGCTCCCCAGAATCCTACCAGAGGGCACCATTATCTTACTGGAGCCCCCCTAGAGCCTCCTACAGATATCCATTCCCCTAACTAGTGCTTTGTATGCTTGAGAATAAGGGCGCCATTCCCCCTTTTTTGGCCTTTTTGCCTTTTTCTCCTTGCTCTTTCTCAATCTAATATTGAGGGGATTTTTACCTAGAAACTCATGATTATCTTTGAATTTGTTTGGATTGAGGATTTCATTTTTATCACTCATTTTCACCTTTGTTGAACTTGCAAATCTCTTCTACATTTCGAGATTGTTTTACCTTGTTTTTCACTAGTTTGGTCTTTGTCTCACGATCTTTCAATTATCTTATTGATTGGAAGAGTATGCAAAGGTTTGATTATCTTGAGTTTATGTTTGATATTATTTAGAACATATTGCTCATTTGAATGATTGAGATTATTTTTCTTACCACAACCTAGCTTGAATACCTCCTTGTTATTGTTCATCTTTAGTGATTTCCTCTTCCCCTTTTTCATTGTTTGTGTTCTTTGAGTCATGTTACTATTTTGAATGCATTTCTTGTTCAATCTTTTTACTTTGTATTTATAATATTCCAGATATAAAAAGTATGCAAAACAAAAATAAATAACTAGAAATGGAAGATGAACAACATTATAACTAGAACAACACCACAATAATACCAAAATGATACAAGAATAATACCAAAAAGAGAACTTTGATTACTGAGAGCAATTCTCACTTGCCTCTTCGAGGGGGAAACCTCCAGCAGAGCAGAGCTATATTACAATAATATCCAAGAAAAAAGTTATCATACCCTCGACTCTTATTTATACTAAATATGTCTATCAAAAGAACCATCTAGAGGAAGATCCTTCTAGAAGCAGAAGCTTCTATTAGGTCTTCTTACATTGGACTTATTCTTCCTTATTGATAGGCCTTATTAATATTGACCTTTAATACCTGGAAATATATTATCTACCTACGTGAGGGGTTAGGTCCATAACATGTCCTCCCCCATAAAAACAACCTTGTCCTCAAGGCTTGAGATGGGGAAATTGTTGTAGAATGGTAGTTGGTTCCAAAGTGGCATCTGCTGGAGTTGTATCTTTCCACTGGACTAACACTTCCTTGATGGTTCATTGACATAGACGACACTCACGCTGGTCCAAAACTACTTGTGGTTGTAGCCAAATGGAGCCTTCTTTGTCCAACTCGGGAAGGTTGGTTTGAGTTTGGAACTTAGTTCCAATCACCTTCTTTAAGAAGGAAACATGAAAAATAGGATGGATATTAGAATGACTAGGAAAAGCTAACTGATAGGCCACCCGTCCCACACGCTTCAGAATGGTATAGGGACCATAAAATTTGGGCACCAGTTTCTGACAATGGTCATCCTTGAGGGAATTTTTCTTGTAGGGTTGCAGTCAAATAAACACTTGATATCCTTCTACAACTTGACGTTCAGAGTGAACTTGATCTGCTTGTTGCTTCATGTGATTTTGGGCCATGACCAAATTATCTTTGAGGGTACAAAGAATAGCCTCATGAACTGTAAGTGTTTGGTCAACCGTTTGGACCTTCGAGACACCTGGAAAATATGAGACAACTGAACATGAATTTTTTCGATATACCACTTCAAAAGGAGTCATGCGGGTAGTTGTATGGTACAAAGTGTTGTACAACCATTCAGATAGTGGTAACCATTGAGCCCATTGTTTTTTCCTTTCTGATGCAAAACACCTCAAATATGTTTCCAAACACTTGTTGACAATTTCAATTTGACCATCAGTATGGGGATGATAAGTTGTGTTGAGATGAAATTGGGTGCCTTATAGCTTGAACAGTTCTTGCAAGAAATTGCTGGTGAAATTTGGGTCATGATCAGAGACAATAGAATGCGGCATGCCATGAAGCTTAAAGACCTAATCCATGAAAAGTTGAGCGACAGTGGATGTTCTAAATCGGTGTTGAAGAGCACATAAATGAGTATACTTGGAAAGACGATCAACTACCACCATGATGACTGATTTATTTCCCAATTTAGGTAATCCTACAATAAAATCCATAGAGATATCCCACCAAATAGCAAGTGGAATCAGAAGCAGTTTTAGTGTGCTAGGAGATTTGACTGTTTCTCCCTTGTTGCATTGACACACATCACATTCAAACACAAAATTATGAACATCATGTTTCATACCATCCCAGAAAAAAGAACGTTTCACCCTGTCATAGGTTTTGGTAAACTCAGAATTCCCAGTTGTGGGTGTAGCATGAAGCTCAGAAAGTACCGTGGATTTAAGTTTTCATTGTTTACTTAAATACAAATGGCATTTGTATCGAATCTCATCATTGAGCCAAGAGTACCCTGGGTAAACTAGATAATTGGACTATAATTGTTATATCAGATGTAAACTCTTGGGATCATGTAGCCATTCCTGGCAAACATCTTGGAGCCAATCTGTTACAATGAAGGAGAGAGAAAAAAAGGACCCTTCATCTTCATATTTTCTAGAAACTTCATCAGCAGCCACATTATCTTTTTCTTTCTTGTAAATGATCTCATAATCATATCCAAAGAGCTTAGTCACCCATTTTTGTTTATCTGGGGAGGAAAGGTGTTGTTCCAGAAAATTCTTGAGGCTTTGTTGATCTGTATTAATTTGGAATTGTTTCCCCAATAGATAAGGGCACCAAAGATCCACGGCATGCAAAATAGCCAACATTTCCTTTTCATAGATTGACTTTCCCAAATTGCGCTCGAAAATTTGTTTGCTAGTAAAGGCCAAAGGTCGACCTTCTTGCATAAGGACAATGCCAATTCCTTTCCCAAAAGCATCACATTCCAGGACAAAGGTCTTTGTGAAATCAGGAAGGGTCAGGACTCGAGTGGTGCACATGGCCATCTTCAAGGTTTGAAAATCCTCAACAGTTGTTCGAGTCCAAGTGAAAGAATTATTTTTAAGGAGTGCAGTGAGAGGTATCACAATATTTCTATAATTCTTAACAAACTTGTGATAATAACCTATTAAACCCAGAAATCCACGCAAGGTTTTGAGAGTCTTTGGGTGTGGCGAATCTTGCATAGCTTCAATCTTTTTAGGATCCACCCTAATGTTGGCCTTGTCAAAAAGATGACCCAAGTACTTGACTTTTGAGGTGCCAAAAGTACATTTATATGGTTTGAGGAAAATTTGGTGATGAGAGAGTAGATGGAGAATTCAATCCACATGAGAAATATGGGTTGTCCAGGTTTTACTATAGATGAGGATATCATCAAAAAAAACTAAGACAAAATGATGGAGAAAAGGACGGAATACATGATTCATGAGGATTCGAAAAGTGGAGGGAGCATTACACAAGCCAAAGGGAATGACCCAAAACTCATAGTGGCCCTCATGATTTCTAAATGCAGTCTTAGGAATGTCTTCCTCTTTCATATGGATCAGGTAGTAGCCAGAACGAAGATCAAGTTTAGTAAAGAACTAGGCGCCACTCAATAAATCCAAGAATTCATCAATGATAGGAATGGGAAATTTGTCTTTAATGGTGAGTTTTTTTAGGGTGCGGAAGTTAGGACACATGCACCAAGAACCTTGTTTCTTAAGGACCATGATCATAGGTGAAGATTAGGGTCTCGTACTAGGGCGGATAACACCTACGTTGAGCAGGTCTTGAACAATTTTCCCAATTTTATTTTTTGGGGAAAAGGGGTGATGATAGGGATGGATATTGGGAGGAAGGATTCCTAGGAAAAGGGGAATGGAATGATCATGAACACCATGGGAAGGAGGAAGTCCCTGGGGAGTGGTAAAAACCACTTGATGTTTAGATAGGATGGATTGTGTTGGGCACTTTAATTGTCTAAATAAATAGATAATTAAGGTGTTCAATATGAATTGTCAAACCCAGGGAAGTTTTGTTATTGAAATATAATTATGCATAGTCTATGCTAGATTATGGAAGCATCATTATTCAAATTACAGTAAGAAACCAAATTGAAAGTTTGAACTTTAACACAAGTTGTTGACACATTTGGAGCTTCTATAGAATTGAAATCACACGTGCATAAATGAAATCCTGAACTGATGGGTTCATAAGAATCCTGGATTATCTAATCTATTCTGACTTTCTATTTTAATCTTGTAAAAGGAAAACTCTGTGCTAACTGCTGAAAGGAAACCTACTTGATTGCAGAAAGGGAATTCGCACTTTTATTTTCTTTGATTGAAAACAGATATTTAATTCTAATGCAGAAAAGGAAAGTGATTCTCCAGCAGTATCCAACAAATTACTCTAATTCTCATGAGACACACAGATGTGCATTAAATAGAAAGGAACTGGCTGTAACAGCAGATATATGCTAGAAATGGTAAACAGATCAATTATCCAAATCAAAGTGATTAATCTAAAACAAAAAAACATAGGGGAGTCTGTGAGGAAGGTAGGCCCTTTCCCTCTCACTAAATCCACTCGAAAATAGACTACAGTAGGTTAAAGAAACTCAATCCACTTCTTTATTAATTCACCAAAAAGGTTCAGATACAATGTGCTCTTCTTCACTCTCTATTCACAGCTAAAATTCGGTCGTAATGATTACAAAGGCTCTGCTATTTAAAGACAGAGTTATTCAGTTGAAAATGGACTCAGAACAGCTTTGAGAATCAAAGATTCTCAAGTTGTTTGTATGATATACAAAATCTGTTAAATGATCTTCATCATCAGTGTGAACCAAAACGTGTAACATCCTTGAGGATCAGTCTTCATGATTCAAAATTGCATGAGGGACCAGCTTTCAGTATCGGTGGATATATGTTGCAGCAGGTGTAGCATCTTCCAAAAAGGGTTCGCAATTGTTGTAGTCGTGAAACAGCATGCAGAGTTGGCACATAGTTGTAACAGCCTTATCTAACAGCAATGATCTTTCTTTAAGACTTGGTTGTTCTACACATTTTAATCATTAGTTGAATATTCATGGGTAAAATATGAGAAACATTACCAATCCAACATGTTAAAGTGATTAAAATATAAAAGCAAGATTAATGATGCATACCTTGGGAAAAAGGTTCTTAGCAACAATTATTAGGCATTTAGCATAGAATTGGTAAGGTTGAATGAGAAAAAGTGAAAAAGGGACATTTATGGGTCCTAACATGCCCCCCAACTGAAAACATTGCATGTCCTCATACAAACCTCATTCAAGCCTTATTCTGAGTCTAAGTTAAGGACGTGACTCCTCCAGTGAAAAATTGCTAAGATAATCACTAAGTACCAATATTGGAAAAACCTGTGTGTACCCCCAACAGCTGTTATTTTCAAAAATCTGTCTATGTTGCTTTGTCTTCAAGAATAGAAGCAGTCTGAGTTGTTGGAGTTATGGGTGGTAAGTGTAACAGAGGTGTTTGTTTTAAAGTTGTTGGTAAACCAGCAGCTACTTTATGACGTCGAGATCTCCTCTAGCTTACTGGTTCTTGTGGAACAGTAAGGTCACATTATGTTTTCACTAAGAAATTGGTTGGTTCCTCAGCCTATCCATGCTTTGGTACTTTGACAATTTTATATCCTACCTGAAAATAAATATCACCACATTGGTAGCACATGTGATCTTCACTTTCCTTCATAATAGTTGTTTCCTGAGCTAATATTCCCAAATTTGAATTCCTTGAGTTTCTTTGATGAGAAACCTACAAGTCCTTCATTAGGGAATCTAACCTTTCTTTGAGTTGGTCATTTTATTTCCTTAGTTCAGCAATCATGGCATTGTCAATACCTTGTATTTTCTTTTCAATATGAGAAAATAGTTGAGCAAGTGGCACATCACCATTATCCTCTCTAGTTTCTGTAATTGGTTCTTGTGTAACAATTACATCTGGCATGATTGTTTCTTGTGTGACAACCTCTTCCTGGTTAGTTGATTCTTGTGTGACATCTAAGTTTTTGGAAGAGGTTTATTCTTATGTAACAGCCTCATTTTAAACAACTAAGGATAATGGGTGAAGAATGGGCACTGCTTTCTCTATATTTGTCCATCCAACTGCAACTTCAGCAAGTCTTGCTGACCTAGTTCTCATTTTTGGTAAAGTAGATATAAACAGAGGATATTCTTTTAGGTTTAGGAGAAGGAGGGTGTTCTTTGATAATCAAGCTAGAAGAAGGAGGGAGTTCTTCAACAACCATACAAGGAGGAAATTTTGGAATGCTGGGGTCTGGTAATATCTATACCTCGTTACCTGACAAATGATGCACAAAATCATCAAGCAGAGCCGATGATTATGGTGCAACTCGTTGACATTATGCTTGCAATGATAAAATAGTGTCTTGGAATTCCTTGCACGGGGTGAAACCAAGAACACGTACCTCCATAAAATCAGTTAGTTTCTCACTTAAGTTGGTATCATTGATATCAAAATCTGGAAGTGTCTCAGTATTGGAAAGATCAGGACACTCTGTCGCACCAACTCTAGCTTTACCTTTCTGAGATTTATTTTTGGTTTGACGTTTTATTTTCTGAGGCAATTCAGCGGTAGTGACAATAGGGGTTTCAACGGTTGTTGCAGCGATAGGAGGGTTCTCAATGGATGTTGTTGCGATAGGATGGTTTGGGATTATTTTTGGCTCAATAGTAGAAATAGTTGTTGTGTTGTTAGTGGGGCCCTAAACTCATGTTGCACTTAACGTTTATGACTGAGTTCTCATTCTTGGTAAAGTAGAAACAGAAGCAAGAGTTTCCATTTTCTTAGCTTTAGGAGTAGGAGCGAGTTCTTTAAAACCCTATGTTGCAGCCAAGGACTAAGGCTCATGAGGCTCAATCACATCTGTATGATTAGGGTTAAGTTGTGTTGGCTAAACACTGTCGAGGTGTTTCTGAGTTGTATGAGAGGTGTTGCTGATTTTTCGTTTGGTATTCGGATTTGACTTATGGGGAATTATAGTTGAGGTTTTAAATGTTGGTGCAATTGAGGGCACAGGGGTTGACTATTCTGGGTCGGCTATAACAGCAGGTGCAACAGTTGACTAGTCTAGGTTGGTTGTAACAACAGGTGCAGAAGTTGACTAGTCTAGGTTGGCTATAACAGCAGGTGCAGAAATGGGTTGTTCAGGGTTAGCTATTTTTATCGGACTAATCGGTAGGTGTGGACACTAACAGATCTCTCTAGATCCACCTAGATCTAGAAAAAAACACACCAGAACATGACGCTTTCCTTAAGTTTTAGATATTGAATTTACTAACTAAAGAGGGATGAGTGACATACCGTTTAAATGTCGTTTCCTCTCGCCATCGCCATCCTAGCTCCATTCCAACGCTCATACAATGATGAACCTACAAAAAGACGCAACCAACCAAAGTGATAGCAATAGAATAAACTCAATATAAACCTATGTATGTGATCAAGGAATCATACAATAAAACACAACAAGCTTTATAGGAAAGAATCATATTATTGTATCATATTAAATGTGAAAGAGAGATTAC
>ML784140.1:12220-46610 GCA_009831015.1 Picea engelmannii | reverse complement strand
TGTGATTGAATAATCATTTTTGGCTAATTGTTATGCTCTGAACACATTGGGATAGGTTTCAGAGGCTTTTGAGGACTTTTACAGGTGTTTTTTCCAAAGAGAAGCTCAGTGAAGCTTATGGCCACATGTAGAAGAGGTCATGCTCGGATGAGCCATGATCCGTTTTCAGAGTTCTATTAGTCATTTTTGGGGTTTTTGTGTGTTCTGATCTCAATGGTACAGTCTGTTTTTCCATTGGAGTTGAGCAGTAGCTTGTAAAAGAAATTTTGACAAATTAATCCCAGAGAGCCAAGTCCATTGATGGAGGCTCAAGGAGATGTAGCCCGAAGGGGGGTGAACTCCTTTATCATGTTGTGATTGTTGTGAGTTTGATGGTTTATTTGCTGCAAGTTGTGTTGCTATGTATTTGTTTAAAGTACATATTTAACCATCTAAAAGAACAATTCCTCACACATAAGCATTTATAAGAAGATACATGAACTTAACACATAAGTTTATCTTGCATATTTTAACACATGAAGCAAGGTCCTGTAAAGTTTATTTTTAATGAAGTAGAGGGTGCTTGCATAGCATAACAAGTCAGCCTTCTATTTTTAGATCACTGATACAGGCGCAAGAAATGACCATTTGCATATAACTGTGTATTGGATACATCAATAGTAATTAACCTGACTGTCCCATTGGGAAAAACAGTGTCTACCTCGTAAGGTCCCAGCCATATTGTACGCAGTTTACCCTAGAATTATTTGAATCATGAATCGTATAAGAAAGCCCAATCTCCTTTTTGGAACAATTTCTTCTTGATGACTCGGTCATGCCATTTTGTTCGCTACTGTTGAATTACTATAGTTTGATGAATAGCATCCAAATTCTTTTCCTCTAGCTCATTGAGCTGCAGAAGTTTGTCCTTTTGTGCCACAGTCAAGTCAAGATTGACTACTGATGCAGTTCTGAGGGTTTTGATTTCGAATTCAATGGGGAAAATAGGGTTCTTTCCACATACAATCTCACAAGGAGAAAAACCAGTTGTGTTCCTCCAAGTAGTTCGATAAGCCCATAGAGCTTCATGCAATCTATCATACCAATCCCTATGATGTTCTCTCACTGTCTTAGTAAGAATAGCTTCTATGACTTTTTTGGTACTTTCTACTTGGCCATTACCTTGTGGATGGTATGGAGAAGTTGTTCTATGTAAAACATGATATTGACTAAGTAGGGATTCAAACTTATGTGATGTGAAAGGGGGTCCCCCATCAGTCACTAATTCTCTGGGAAATCCAAACCTAACAAATATATTTTCAAACAAGAATGTTAAGACAGCTTCCTCTGAGACCCTGATGAGTGATTTTGCCTCCACCCACTTAGTCATGTAATCTGTACAGACCAATATATAGACTTTCTGATTAGAAGGTGTGTTAATGGGCCCTACAAAGTCCATGGCCCATCTCTCAAAAGGCTCTAACACTACTTGAGGCTGGAGAGGCATCTCATCCCTATGATTTGGTTGACCCATTCGTTGGCAACTGTCACAGGCCTGGACATACTTCTTGGCATATTGAAATATGGTGTGCCAAAAATAGCTCATCCTTAAAATTTTATGCCCAGTTCTTTTATCAACAAAATAACCCCCATAAGGGCCATCATGGAAAGCTTTGAGCAGATCATAAACTTCATCATCTCTCACACATCTCATGATTTCTTGATCCAGGCCTATGTAGAAAAGGTATCCCTCTATCCAACTAGATCGAGCACTCTTATGAATGATCTTCCTTCTTTCTCTTAGAGATAGATGTGGAGGTACCTTCCCGGCAACCAAATAATTAGCAATGTCTACATACCAAGGTGAGTGAGTAGATACTGCAAACAAATGTTCATCTGGAAAGGAATCATCTACTAGTGAATTATCATCATTTATATGCAGTCTTGAGAGAAAATCAGCAACCACATTTTCTTTCCATGGTCTATCTACTATAGTGATGTCAAATTATTGAAGTAATAACAACCATCTTGTTACTCTGGCATTAGTAATAGGTTTATTCATCAGATATTTAATTTTTGTATGATCAGTATGAATAAAAGTAGGATAACCAGTGACATAATGCCTAAATTTATTTATTGCATAAACTACTGCCAAGAATTTTCTTTTAGTAATTGTATAATTTAACTCAGCAGGAGCCATGTTCTTGCTGATATAGTAGATGGCATATGACTCTTTGTCTTCCTATTTCCCTAGTACTGCACCAATTGCAGTGTCGGAATCATCTGAATAAATGTGAAAAGGAAGAACCCAATTGGGCCCTCTCAATATGGGAGTTGTGGACAATTTATGTTTCAGATCTGCAAAAGACAATTCACAATTATCATTCCAACGAAAGTCAACATATTTTGTTAATAGGAAAAACAAGGGAGAGGCAAGTTTGGAAAAACAATTTAATGAATCTCCTGTAATATCCATCATGCCCTAAAAAACTTCTTACCTCTTTCTAAGTTGATGGAGTTGGAATGTCCAAAATTACCTAGATTTTGGTTGGGTCTACCTGAATTCCTGCATAAGAAATGAAGTGTCCCAGCACCACACCTTCGCTCATCATCATATGGCACTTTTATGTGCTTAAATAAAGATGAGACTATATACATCTTTTGATCACTTTTTCTAGATTAGTCAAATCTTCATCAAAATCAATACCATAAGGTGTAAAATCATCCATGAATATTTCCATATAGTCATTCACCATATCAGAGAAAATACCAATCACATCTCTCTGGAAGGTGGTTGGTGCATTACACAAGACAAATGGGAGAACCTTGTAGGAAAATTTACCCCAAGGGATGGTAAAGGTGGTCTTATCTTGGTCCTAGGGAGCAATTTTTATCTGGTTATAGCCACTAAATCCATCTAGGAAAGAGAAAAAAAAAATCCCAGCTAGGTTGTCTAGAACCTGATCAATAAATGGCAGAGGAAAATTATCCTTCTGTGTGGCCTTATTCAGGGATCTATAGTCCACACACACTCTCCACTTACCATTATTTTTAGGTACAATAACCAATGGTGAAATGCACTCGTTGTCTGATATAGGATAGATGAATCCAGCATTGAGAATTTTTTGGAGTTCCTCCTTAACTATTTCTTTAAGATTAGGGTTCATCCTCCTTTGGGGTTGGAAAATGGGTCGGCATTCTTCCTTGATGTACATATGGTGGGTGCATAGTTCTGAGGAAATTCCTTTCATATCCATGTAATCCCAGTAAAATGCTTCCTTATGTTCAATCAATAACTTCATCAATCAGCGAGTTTCAGCAATAGATAAATCGAGATTGATGTTCAGGGTCTTTCCAGGTTCGATTTCTACAACGATGTTTTTAGAACTGACTTTAGGAAATAATTTAGTTGTTGTTGTTTTATCTTTTTCTATTACAGTGTTTGTCGTTACAGCTAAATCGATTTGATTTACAGCAGTTTCAGAAAACATTTATGAGCTCATCTCTTCCTGGGAAATAGGGTCAAAGATTCCAGTCAATCGGTGGTGCGTGTTTTGTGTAACAGTAGAGGGGTCACAAATAAATCAGTTGATTAACCGATCATCTGTCTCGTCTTTGAAACTTAGGGATTTTCCTATGGTTAACACAGGCAGAGCACTTTCATCCTCAATGTCCATCCATGAAGAATTTATGGGTTCCATACTAGGTGTAGCATGAGGATACGGAGGAAGTTTTTTTGTGTCATAACCATTAGAGATGGTCATGGAACCAGATATACAACCAATGAAAGCATCACTTGTAGCTAACCATGGTCTTCCTAGAATTAGAGGGTGGGCCCCCCAGACAGTTTTTGGGTTGCAAAACAACAAAATCAGCAAGGTACTCCCATGAATCAACTGAAATGACTAAATCATCAATTACTTCTTCTGGTCTGATGGTGGAACAATCAGTTAATTCTAAAACAATAGGAGTAGGTCAGACTTGTGTTCTGATTTGCATCAATTGTGTAGTCTCTATTGGCATAATATTAATTGTTTTCCCTAAGTCAACTAACACATGGGGAATAGGTGTTTGTCCAATTTTGACAGTGGTTGTAGGGTTTCCTAGGTCACCATGTTTAATAGGTGGGGTTTTTCCTAACATCAATTCAGACAAGTCCCCCACTACATGCACTGTGAGGGGGTCCCTAGGTTTCCTTCTAGGTCTTCTGATACAGAGATATCTCACAATCTTGGCATAAATAGGGACATCTATAATCGCTTGCAATAGTGGAATGTTAACATGCAGGTTTTTCTATTCTCCTAAGAGATTGAAGGATGGTGATTCCACAGTTTTGGTAATTTCCAGTCTTTCAGGGAATGGGGGGGGTTTG
This sequence comes from Picea engelmannii, assembly GCA_009831015.1. NCBI lineage: Eukaryota > Viridiplantae > Streptophyta > Pinopsida > Pinales > Pinaceae > Picea > Picea engelmannii. Next base: position 42,259 of record ML784140.1, on the reverse strand, counting down.
TTGATTCTTTAATAGGTTGGTCAATTTCTTCTGTATCAGCATATGGTTTTTCCCTTGATTCCTTGTTTGATTCTAAAGATGGAGCATCTTCAATTATGGGCTCGACTATTCTCCTCGATCTTAATTTTATCTCATCACAAGGCATAGGAGTAATAGACAGAGTTGGCACATTGTATATATCAATATTATGAACAGCCTTATTATTGGGATTTGGGTTAGGTTGCACAAGCATCTGAGGTTGTAAGGGAGGATTGTTTTGTGGGGCATTGGGAGGTAATTGCAGTTGTTTTTGCTGATACTAGGGTTGGAATTGTTGTTGATAGAGGTTTGGTTGATGGTTTTGATAGCTAAGTTGTTGTTGAGGGCCTCTCCAATATGGGTTACATTTCCTGTGGTAATTTTGTTGTTGGGGCATAGGTAACCATGCATTGGGATCCGGATAACAAGGGGGAATTGGATTTGGAGGGGGTGCATTCATATGGCCATATGGAAGTTGATTGTTCCAATAGTTAAGTGTTGCAGGAGAGAATTGAGAGTTCATACCTTGACATCATGGCTGTCATTGTCTTCATTGTGTTATTAGATATGCATCTTATGCTTCTTCAATAGTTTCCTTCATTGATGATTTTACACCTGGTAAGGAAGGACATTTGTCAGTGGCATGATCTAATTCACAAATAAGACATACTTGGACACTATTCAGTGGGCACTCCCTTTTTGGATGTTTGTCTCTGCATTTCGGACAGAAAATGGACAATACCCAATTAGCTTTTGCTTTCTTCTGTTTGATATGTAGAGTATCAATTTGTGAATCAAAAGAGTTAATCATTTCTATTTTGAAACCTTCTAACAGATTTCCTATCTCTGCTCTTGTTTCCCCTCCATTGGGTGATTTATGTACCCTTGAAAAAGTGGTATCCTTGGTAGCTAACTTATTCCTTGTAGATCCTCAAGAACATCTTTTACAAATATCTACAATGTCTTCATAGTATTCCTTAGATATATCTCCCTTGCCAAGCATGTTCAACATATCTAAACAATCATCTTTAACTCCATTTAGCAAAATAGTTTTCAAAATGTCCTTACTCACATCTGGATGCCCAGACCTTTGTAGATTATACTGGAGTCGTTCCACAAAATCTTCAAGGGTCTCATCCTCCTTCTGAGACATATTGAATAGTTCTTCCCTTCATTCTCTTGTTCGGCATTAGTCTTGGTACTTGTTCGGGAAAAGCTGCCTCATTTGTACCCATGTTGAAATGTTCTCTCTTCCAAGGCTCATGAACCGTCTTAACGCATTACCCTTCAATGTAGCTAGAAATAGTTTAATATTTTGTGCAGTGGTAGTGTAGTCATAGCTTCTACAAAAAATATCAAATTCAAACAGAAACTCATTTGGATCCTTAGTAGACAATCCATGAAAATTTGGCAGAGTTGAGAGAGGTATGTTTTTCATAGGAGCCATTCCTCATGTGGGAACATCAAAAATAGGAAAGGCCAGAGTAGAGATAGTATTTTCATTATTTACCTGATCTTCATTGTTTTATGGAATCTCTCGGTGGAAATCTTCTACATTGCCCCCTTGATTTTCCATATGTGCTCTTTCTCTCCACTCAATATGGATAGCATACCACTCTTCTTTAGTGACTATATGTATCTTGATCTGATAAACCGCTTCTTCTAGATTTTCCCTATTCCGAACTACACTTCCTTGATCTTCAATATTATCCAGTGTTGCTTGTTGATTTGTTAGTGAAAAATCTTCATCTTCATCCTCTAATGAAAATGATGTCTCAAAATGGGGTAATTCTGATGACTGAGGAATATGCCTTCTTGGAGGATTTGAAGTGCGAAAGATAGATCCTGAAGAAGAATCTGCTCTGGCGATAATCTCATCAACAAATGTTGGCCTTCCCAGTGCAGGGTTCCTTCCTCCACATCCTCTAGTACCTATAGGGTTAGTATTTTTTGGGATACATCCTCTTGTTCCTCAATTCATGCAGACTATTCATTCCTAAGAAAAGAAAATTTAATGTGCTTTCAAGAATCTAAAATTATCTTCCTCGACAACGGTGCCAAAATGTTGGGCACTTTAATTGTCTAAATAAATAGATAATTAAGGTGTTCAATATGAATTGTCAAACCCAGGGAAGTTTTTTTATTGAAAAATAATTGTGCACAATCTATGCTAGATTATAGAAGTAGCATTATTCAAATTGCAGTAAGAAACCAAATTGAAAGTTTGAACTTTAACACAAGTTGTTGACACAGCTGGAGCTTCTACAGAATTGAAATCACACTTGCATAAATGAAATCCTGAACTGATGGGTGCATAAGAATCCTGGATTATCTAATCTATTCTAACTTTCTATTTTACTCTTGTAAAAGGAAAACTCTGTGCTAACTACTGAAAGGAAACCTACTTGATTTCATAAAGGGAAATCACACTTTTATTTTCTTTGATTGAAAATAGAGATTTAATTCTAATGCAGAAAAGGAAAGTAATTCTCCAACAGTATCCAACAAATTACTCTAATTCTCATGAGACACACAGATGCGCATTAAACAAAAAGGAACTGACTGTAACATCAGATATATGCTAGAAATGCTAAAGAGATCAATTATCCAAATCAAAGCGATTAATCTAAAACAAAAAAACAAAGGGGAGTCTGTGAGGAAGGTAGGCCCTTTCCCTCTCATTGAATCCACTCGAAAATAGACTACAGTAGGTTAAAGAAACTCAATCCACTTCTTTATTAATTCACCAAAAAGGTTCAGATACAATGTGCTCTTCTTCTCTCTTTGTTCACAGCTAAAATTTGGTCATAATGATTACAAAGGCTCTGCTATTTAAAGACAGATTTATTCAGTTGAAAACAGACTCGGGACATCTTTGAGAATCGAAGATTCTCAAGCTGTTCGTATGATATACAAAATCTGTTAAATGATCTTCATCATCAGTGTGAACCAAAACATGTAACCGCCTTGAGGATTAGTCTTCATTATTCGAATTTTCATGAGGGACCAGCTTCCAGTATCGGTGGATATCTGTTGCAGCAGGTGTAGCAGCTTCCAAAAAGGGTGCGCAATTGTTGTAGTCATGTAACAGCATGCAGAGTTGGCACACAACTGTAACATCCTTGTGTAATAGCAGCGATCTTTCTTTAAGACTTGGTTGTTCTACACATTTTAATCATTAGTTGAATATTCATGGGTAAAATATGAGAAACACTACCAATCCAACAAGTTAAAGTGAATAAAATATAAAAGCAATATTAATGATGCATACCTTGGGAAAAAGGGTCTTAGCAACAATTATTAGGCATTTAGCATAGAATTGGTAAGGTTGAATGAGAAAAAGAGATGGTGAAAAAGGGACATTTATGGGTCCTAACATATTGGAGGTCCTGTGGCACAAAGGGTGTCCCAGTTGCTTGTATGGCATGGAGTTGGGAAATACTGCCAGAATGACCTTTTTTGAGCAGATTTTCCATGCGATGGGAACTAATGATCTTCAGGGAACTGATGGTGATGCCTTGGATCTTATATTGTTGGCCCTCCTAGTCGAATTGCATGGTTAATTCCTTAAAATCCATGAGAATGGGATCCAAAGTCCTTAGCCTTGCTGCACCCAACAAAATGTCATAGTCACCCATGTCGATAGAAAACATATGAGATTTCAAGTGGTATTCACCAATTTGAATATGCACATTTTCACAACGCCCTCCACATTTCATGGACCCTCCATTGGCAATCATGATTTGAAAATTATTGACTGGACGAATATAGCAATTAGTTTCTTGGGAAATGTGGCGATGAATAAAATTATGGGTGCTTCCACCATCAACAAGAATGATGACCTTCCTATGCTTGATGTAACTAATTAGCTTGAGGGTTTGGGGAGCAGAGAAGCCAGTGAGAGAATTTAGGGAAATGACTGATTCTACTTCGAGAGGGTCTGAGGGATGGGTTATGTCAATGGGTTTAGGTGACCCTGACACAAGGGGAGCCTCAACATCCTCTTCTGAAACATCCTCCGATATGGCCATAAAAAGATTTTGTTCCTTACACTTGTGTCCTGGAAAATAGTTTTCATCACAATTATAACAAAGGCCTTTGAGTTGGCATTCAACCATTTCGGCCCTGGTCAATTTTTGGATCTTTAGTGGAGTAGAAGGAGGAGTGGGAGTTATTGGTTTAGTGCGAGGAATAAAGGAGGGTTTTCAGTTTTGAAAAGAGACAACCTATTGTGCTTCCTTATCTATTTTAGTAGCGTTCACTCAACTCTGATGCCTAGCCATGAGGACATGAGCATGAATCTCATCCTTGAGGCCATTGATAAAACATTCTCGGAAAAAAGAATCAAACATGCCATCTATACAAAAAGCTAGTCACTCAAAAGCAGTTATAAATTCTTCCACTATGTGAGATTGTTTCAACTTTTTCAAACAACCTAAATGGTGTCAGTTTCAAAGCATTCATAAAGCTCTGCCACAAAGTGTGTCCAAGCCACATACCCTTGGCGGGCATTTTTTCTCCATTTCCACCATTTCCAACGTTCTTGATATAGATGGAGAACACCATACCGGAGTTTGGACAACTCATCTGTAATGCCATACAAAGAGAAATAATGTTCCATTTGAGTTACCCAGCCAGTGGGATACGATCCATCAAATTTTCTCACATCCACACGTGGAAGGCGTAGGTCACGCTGAAAGTGATGGGGCTGAAAATTTTGGGACTGAGAGGAAGTTTCACCTTTGGTATGAAAAGGTGGGTTAGATAAGGGAATATCTATAGGGATATGCATCTTGGCATAGATCATCGTAGTGACAGATTCAAGTTGGGTAGTAATGTCTTGTTTGAGTTCTGTGATTGAGGCGAAGATGGAGGAATGCATATTTTGATTGATGGTGGAAATATTGGCACTGAGTTGTCGCACTTCTTGTTGGTTTTTGATGAAATTAGAGTGCAAGGTAGTGAAGCGAGCTTCCAAGTATTGGCTACAGGTATGATGACAAGGGAACATGAAAAAGGGGCGGGTGGGACCGCATAGAAAATGGGTTATGGGTGAAGTGTATCACAACAATCAGGGTGACAAGTTGAATCCAATGGGGTAAATCCCAAATAAGGGTGTTGGAAGGGGGTCGGGTCCACAAGAAAAAAAAATTGTTGAAAAATGATAGGTATGACTAAGATAAGGGCGAAGAGAGAAATCCAATGGAATAGGTCTCAAATAATGGTGCCAACAGGAGGCTAGACTGTGCCCTTAGTCGTATTACCTGACTATCCAGGTACTAGAGAGTACCTTCCCAAGTTTTGTTCTCGGTGGCACTATAGCAGTCAGGCGGTCGATTGGTTTATCTATGGAGGACCTCAGGAGATCCAGGTTGATCTGTATACAAGTGTTTTCTGATGCGCTACCACTCGAAGGGGTTCCAACAAGGGTTACAAGGGTGGAAAATAGGTGTGCGCTTAAGTACCACTTGTATTTCATGCGTGTATGAATCCCTGACCGCGGGTTTATGCACGTAACGATAGATCTTTGTAGCTTTAAGATGTCATAATACGTCTCTACCCTGAAAAAAATTAACCCACAATTTTCTACTGAGGAAGATGCTCTAATACCAATTTTTAAGTACCCAATACTTACATACAGAAACACCACAAAAATTTAGAGAACAAACTATAAGAACCACACTTTTATTATAAGAAAACCCTTGAGGTAGGGAAACACCATACAATGGATCATATTATGGAAGGGATCCTCTCTTGTTCACTTGCCTCTTCGAGGGGGCATCCTCCTATTGAGCTTCAAATCCAAATACAATACTTCTCTTCATATCTCATTACATTGTTTGAAATCCTTTATATAGTGTTACCATCACCTAAGAACATTCTAGAGGAGGAATCTTCTAGAAGTAGAACCTTCTAAGAAGTCCTCTTACATTTATTACATCTAACTACCCATTTATTATATATAATTATCATAGTGGGCCTTATTTAATAATATAGTGGACCTAGTCCACCTTACATTGAATGGGATCCACTATTATCATTATGGGCCCTCTAGGCCCCCCCACTACCTAACATTTCATCCCCCTTATGAAAGTGTTGATCTCAACACTTGATGTACAACCATATACCAAGGTCCCATGGATAAGTGTGGACCATAGTTTTGAAGTAGACTAGAGAACCAGGTTCCCATGGATAAGTGTGGACTATAGTGTTGAAGTAAACTAGACAACTAGGGTCCCATTGAGAAATGGAAGCCACCATCCTGAATTAGTCCAACCGCCATAGTAAACCAGGGTCTCATGTCCAATTTCTCATGTGAACCCCACACAAACGATATCAGCACCCAATAACCAACTAAAAATGATTCTCCCAATACTGACACCTATCATGTGGATCGAAATAATAATATCCATTCACATAGTGGGAAAGGGTCAAATTTGAATCTAGAAGGAACAATATCGTTGTAGAATATGTAGGCTGGACATTGGTAATCATAACTAGCTCCTGATGAGTCACATTGATGTTCTCTACAAAAGGTGGAGTAGAGTCATCAAATAAAAGATGAAAGTGGTTGTCATCCCATAAATGACAACTATCCATATACCAATCATCACAATCGACCTCAAAATCATACCAAGCATGTATTTCTTGATTATATTCATCCCTAATGTCTGCCATAAGAAATCTATCATGCATGTTATCCAATGAATCTTGAATACTACGAAAAATATCATTGAGGCCGTCTGTGAGGCCATATACAAAGTCATGCAATGTGTCATACAATTGGACTTTGAATGCTTCAGTCATCTGTATAATTTCTTTGAGGTTTTGAGAGGAAATAGTCATTGGAAACACCACATAAAATATACCAACAGAAATATCTTCAAATAATGTATTCAATGGAATTGATCTAGTAGCAATATGAGCACCCTATGAAAATTTATGACCTATGCAGTCTCGTCGTCGTCACGAAAAACCCAAAAAAATAGTTGATTTTAAATCAGCGATATCTTCACTTTCAGAGCTTCGTTTTGGATGATTTGTTATTGAAATTGGGTGAAATTGTGAGAGGAACTCAGATATGAAATTTGTTTTGAAAAATTTAGCCTCATGTGCTACATAAATCATAAAAATCACGCGGTCGTCCGTGGAAAAAAATAAAAATAAATAAAAACCCTGAAAATTGCAGATTTTAAAATGGAAATAACTTGACTTCCTGGACTTCGTTTCAGGCGAGTTTTTTTTTTACTTGGGTGCTTTTCTGAGAGGAACTCATATATACAACCATTTTTTGCAAATTTTGAACCAAAACCTACAGAAATCATCTAGAATGTCGTGGCCTTCTTTTTTTTCCGAAAAAAAATAAATTTGCAAAAATATATATTTGCCCACACTTCTTGCCAAGGAAAGTTCTCTGATACCACTTGTAATATTCCAGATATAAAAAGTATGCAGAACAGAAATAAATAGCTAGAAATGGCATATGAACAACAATATAACCAGAACAACACCACAATAATACCAAAATGACACCAGAATAATACGAGAAAGAGAACTTTGATTACTAAGAGCAATGTTCACTTGCCTCTTCGAGGGGAAAACCTCCAGCAGAGCAGAGCTCTATTACAATAATATCCAAGACAAAAGTTCTCATACCCTCGACTCCTGTTTATACTAAATATGTCTATCAAAAGAACCATCTAGAGGAAGATACTTCTAGAAGTGGAAGCTTATATTAGGTCTTCTTACAATGGACTTATTCTTCGTTATTGCTAGGCCTTATTAATATTGACCTTTATTACATGGAAATATATTATTATACCTACGTGAGGGGTTAGGTCCCTAAAAGTATTCCTTTGTATCTGCGTCGAATTATTGCATTGAAAGTAAGGAAGTAGAAAGAACTTGCATTTGATTTAGGTTCATTGCAAATGAATAGAAATTGATTACATTCATAGTTTTGGGTGGTAAATTGCATTAGTTTTATGTATTTTGGAATGGAAAAATACTCTTCACCTTTCCATAGATAGAGTTCATCAAACATAGAAATATTTGCATCTCATTTTTTTTCACTCTTTTGGAGTCGAAATCACAAACATCATCAATTTTGTTTCCATACCCTTGAGTAAACAACAGCCTAAAAATCAATATGCTAATTAAAATCCATCTAGAATTTTTCTTTCTAGGCAATTTGCAAACCTACGTTAGCTTAAGTGTAGGGATTTGGAATAGGTGTTCAAAATATATTTCCAAAGACATAAACAAACATAGATTTTTGTGATAGGGAGCGAAAATCCAATTTTCATATAAGCATAGTTGAGACCCCCCTCTCACGCAGGGGTTAAACATGAGGTCATGTGCAGGAGAGAAGTGGAGATTACCCCTTCGAGGCTCAACCAATCATAGAGGAACAAACATATATTGGCGGTTTTTCTTGAGAAACCATTGGTTTAATTTTGTCTCAGTGCTTCGTGAATCTCGAATCCGTTTGGGGTGCTCTGGAGTCTTTTCGGTCCACTTGTCTTCAGTTCTCTTGAAGATCTTTGAAATTTGATATCCTTCCCATATGTTCGGACCCAACTGTCGAATGTACCCACCTGGAGGCTGACTGGGAGTTGGTAAACTTAGTTGCATTTATCTTTAGGGTAACCCGTGGATACATTGGTCAAACTCACTTGGGCTCCTTGGAGGATAACCCGTGGATAGAACATGAGGAAATTTCCACCAAGGTGTAAGTTTGTTGAGCAAGTCGCCAACGTAATTGATCCACCCACTCTATCCCAACCCCTTCTCAATTTGATCCTACGATGTTGGATTTCATCATCAACTAGAACTTCACTATGAATAGTTTTGTTTGTTTGGTTTTCTTCCTAGATTTTTTATCTTGTGTTGTTTGTTTTTCCCTAGAAAACCTTAGGGTTGAGTCTGTGTCTATGGTGTCAGTTCCTGGAACTACCAACAAAGGAACCCTTTTTCTGGGTTATCGTTTGTTTCTCCTTCTGTGGGACACATTGGTCCTCCTTATATCGCCACTTTGACTCTTCCTGGACTCACTATTGGGTTATCGGTCTGGTTGTTTTCCACTCTGATGAACATAAATGATCCTAGTGCTTCATCCATAATCACTCCACCCCAAGACCATCAACCTCATATCGATCATCTTCCTTCTTCGTCTGTAGGGTCTTCTTCACATTCTTCCTCTTCTCCTAGTGAAATCTCTACAGCTAGTAACCAGGTAGATAAGAAGAATAAGAAAAGGAAGAAGAAGAAGAAGAAAAATAAGTTAGGGGGGGAACTTCCAAGAATTGTAGGACATGTTTGAAGAAATCAACCAGCTATTCTTCATCATGCTAGGAGTGTTTATAATGTCGAAAATTCCACCAAGACACATCGCAAACCCAAATTCCTTTGTAGGCGTTGTAAGAGCAACCGCCTTCTTAAGGATTTCCCTGGTATTCCCAAGGTTGTAGAAGTGTGGTATCAAGGTCATCAACCTATTTCATTAGCCATTTCATGTCATGATGGTGACAAACCATCAACTAGTGATAATCAAGTTGGAAGTAAGAAGGGTAAAGTCAAATTTCCTTGCTTGCTATGTAAGGATTTGCATCGCACCTACCTTTGTTTGTGCATGGATGAAGCTTTGTATCTATTAGAAAATATTGTTGGTGTCCAACAACAACTTCCATCTCCCACCTTGCCATTGGTTGATGAACTGGTCAATTTGGTTCCATCATCGGTCAATCTTATTGATCAGGTGGTCCATCTGGTTCAATCATCAGTTGAGTCGATCGATCAAGTGATCGGTCTAATTTCAACTTCGACCGATCCCACTCTTCCCTTAGAGAGTGACGTTAAAGTGGTCGATCCAATACCACCCTTGGTCAATCCTACTCCTCCTTTGAAGAGTGAGGATGTCGCTCAGGTCTTTCATGTTTCTACAGATTCTCTAGAATAGGGGGCACTTCACTCGTCCCAACGAAACCCCCTCCAAGTAATGAGCCCATTCTTTTAGATTAGGGTGCACTGTCAGAATCTCATCTCCCTCCCTATATTCCTTTCCAAATCATTGTTTAGGTTTGTGGTAGGGATGTTCCTCAAACTATTGTCAATGAGGGTACATCAGTTAGTATCTTATCTTCCATTGCTTGGCAAGCTTTAGGTTCTCCTCCACTTGTGTCGATGTCAAAATATGTTGGCTTTTAATAGAAGAGTTACTCAAACTTTAGGGATCCTTCCTCAGTTTACTGTAACTTTAGGAGGGAAAATTTTCCTCATTGATGTGATCGTATTCCACGACCCCTTGGATTTTAATTTTCTCCTCGGGCGAGACTATGTTTATGCTATGAAGGTTGTTGTCTCCACGGTCTTTTGTTTGATGTGTTTCCCTCACAATGGAAATGTAGTGACCATTGACCAACTTTCATTCATTGGACCTCATATGAAGGCCAACCATCTGACTTCCCTAAATGGTCCTTATCTTCCAGTGATATTCGCCCCGCCGCAGGTCAATTATTTGGCAACCTGTCCCATGTATTCAACTCTGCATGAGAAGGAATCTCTCCTTTATTTTGATTTAGATCCAGTAATTGACATGGTGATCTATTTGATAGGGCTATTAGAGCCTGATCTCCCTACCCCTATCGCGACCCTCGACATGTATTCCTTCCAAAGTGTGGTTTTTCCATCTAGAGAAGATCTCTTGGAATCCATGACTGAGGTTTGTCCCTTGAAATGTATTCCTTCAAGAGCATTGTCCTCTTGGAATCCATGATTAAGTAGAGTTATTTGAGCATAGTTTATTTGTTTCTTTCAAGATCATTAAAAAATGAAACTCATCTTTGAGCATAGTTTATTTGCTTCTTTCAAGATCATTAAAAAATGAAAACTAGCTTTGAGCATAGTTTATTTGTTGATTTCAAGCTCGTTAAAAAATGAAACCCAACTTCGAGCATAGTTATGTTCCTATATCAAGCTTGTTAAAAAATGAAACAACCGCCTCTCCCAGTGAATCAAGTCTTTCGCCAGATCTCGTAGATGTTGAGTTGATTCTTTCCCTAGATCTTGTAACTTAACCTTCCTTTCATCTTCTTTTGTCTGTTGACCCTTTTTCTCCATATAGTACAGAAATCGGTGACAAATTAAGCATCGATGGATGAAACGAAGCTTGTGGGGAGGAATCTCTAGCCTCCAGACATCGTGATGGAGCAAAGACACTAGCTTCTATCATGCAACTGGGGGAAAAGTACCAACTATCTATGGGTCTCGTTTGAAACCTTTGGACATTAAGTTGGGAAGTTTCAAGCTCAGTCTTTTTTCTTTCTCGTGCTCTTTAAAACATGAGAATAGTTTATCGAGTATAATTTTATCTCTTTTTTGGACTCATAAAAGCTATACAAAAAAGGAATTCTTTGGAGTTTCCTTTAAGCTCTTTTCAGACTCCCTAAATGTGAAAATATTGTCAAGTGATATTGTTTCCTTTCACACTCGTTAAAAGGTTTGAAAGGGCATCTTTCAAGTGGTAGTTTATCTTTTTTTCATCCTCGCGAGACTAATTACAAAAAAGGACTCCTCTAATAAAGCATGATTAGAAGAGTTCTCCATTGTATTTTTTTACACTTTTTTCGGGCTTGGGAGACTAAATTTATGAAAAAGTCATCCACACGTTCGTCTTTAAGTTATTTTCAAACTCTCTAAACGTGAAAACCCACTGATTTTACCTTCTTTGGGCTCGTAAAACTATGCATCGAAGAACCTATGTGGGTATGATCTCCAGGACCCATACATGACCAAAACCCTCCTTCCTCAGGTTCATTAAACATATGTCGAGGGACTCATTCAAAGGATGAGCTATACCGAGCATTTTTTATCCTCCTCAAGCTCATTAAAAAAGAAAGAGGCACTTGTTTATCTGGATGGGGGAAAAATTGAAGGAAGTGGGTCAAGTTTTTTGGAATCCTTTATGGCACTAATTATTTTCTCCCTTGAACATGGCACCTATCTGTGTCTTGTCTTACAGTTGGGTAATCTCCTTATCTCTAAGTCATACCAATTCCATGTGTCGCCATACTTTTTTGTTCCAGTCAAAGAGTGCTCTTATTGTCGTCACATTACATTCTTGGTACTTGTTGAGTCAATGTTGCCAAGTCAGTTTTCATGCCTCATCATGTTCAAGGGAAGTTTCACTTCAAACCATCCACCTGCAGTACTACAAGTTTCCATTTCCTATGTCAGACCATACTCATTCGATTCACCATCTTACATCACTTTCCTGCATCAATTTCGTGTCGATGATGGGGGATACATCAAGGCCCTCCTTCAACGAGTCTTTTCCTATTGACTTTAGCACATTGTCCAGGAATTAGACTTAGAAACCAGTTATTACCTTGGGACCTACATGCTTCAATGGCAGGCCTCCTCACTTTCGATAGTGGGTTTACATCAATGACCCATGATCAATTGATTCCATGGATTTTTGACCTCAACTCATTTATTCGCATTTGTTGGAATGTACGAGGGTACCTTGGGAGTCATTGACATCATTGGTGATTTCCCTCGCACTTGTTAATAGTTTACTTCAATGACTGGTAATCAAGTGGTTTCTACCATGTTCGACATCAAATCATCTATTCACATGGATAGATTTGTACTACATCGGGATCAAGACGAAGACCCTAGGTTGGGAGTTCACTCTGTTATGTTCTTTACCAGGCTGTGATGGATATCATTTGAGAATGTAAAAGGTTTCAGTACAATCACCGTGATGGAAATCTTATTGATATATATATTGTCACATAGATCCACATTGTATTGATCTGTGGCTATGTTTTGTCATCTCGTAGCTCCACTGTGTATTTTTTGTGGCTGCGATCAATTCATGACATGGAGGTATGGATCCACATTGTATATTTGGTGTCCATATCCTTCGTCAGTATTCTCGTGGATCCACTGTGTATTGGTCGGAGGTCGTTCTTTGAGTCATCTCACATTCTGAGCATAAGTATGTATGCCTCGAAAATGAAACATATATTAATATTGGTTGATGATTGTTTGCAGCTTATGTCAGGTTCTCCCACTCCAACACCCTTTCATTGAAGAATTTGTAAAGTGTTTTGGCCATCAATTTCTCTTCTGACCTCACACTTTAGGGGGTGTTTGTTACACATCAAAAATCCACATTTGTGTTTATCACCCTAAGTGTCACAAGTGTCCCAAAGTGTTGCAAAGTGACGTATGCACCTTCCGAAGTGTCACATTCACTTTGTGAGGTGTCCCCACCCCTTGAAACCATTAAAACATTTTTTCATGACCCCTAAGTCATATGGGAGGAGGAAAACTATTAATTCTAGGTCAAAACACACTTTTTCCTTCGAAAAATCAACCCTTCTTTGAGCATTTATGAAGGGTGGAGCCCCCCTGTCCATACTGGGGTTGGTCACATGGCACCCCCTCTATCACTATAGGGGAACACCACTGCTAGGGTGGCACGCTATCTCTCACTTAGGGGGAGCGCCATTCTTGTTGAGGAAAAGGGGGGATCTCCCCCACCTTATTCTATGGGTCATCTCTTTGAGATGGGGTTAGTTATGTTCGACCCTCATGCTTGGGCTTCACTTTAGGATCTGATCCAAGCCTCAAGGAGCCATATCCTCAACCATATCCCTCATTTTCTCATGGTTGTTGTGCCTCTCAAGCCTATATATTGAGGGATTTCCAAGGTGAAAATGGAAGTATTAGAGCATATCAAACCTCTAATGTCAGGGGAATATTTCAAGTATCAAACCTTTGATCTTGGTAGAATCATGCAATGGTTGGACAAGGAGAGATGGGAGAAGTTTTGTATCATCATCCATGGTTTGTAAGTATTCTCTTTGGGTTCTCATTTGAATATACTTGGCCTATTTCCTTCAAGCTTGTGTATTCTTTCATATGTGTGTCTATTGTTGCTTTAATCTTTGTAGATGAATTTGTTTTACCTAATCAACTAGAGTAGGAGATAGTCATTTCTCTTTGTTTCCCATTGTAGGTATCAAGTTGTGTGAGGGATTTTGGAGATCAAGCTCATGGATTGGAAGGAGCGAGGACAAACTTCGAAAAGAGGTCCATCATGCTCTTTTTCCGTCTCTCTTTCTGATTGGTTAAAACAAGTTTAAAGGGATGTTAGTGTCCACTTGTAGTGTTGTTTTCTTGGTATAGGGGTCTGTAATCCAAGGGAGGTTTCATATGTATGCAGACGAAACATTTTGTAACAATGCTATATCAATGAAAAATAATTCTAGGAATGCTAGGGAATTCTTGTACCAAGGCTTCAATCATGCTACACCATGTTAAATCATCTCAAATAAATGTGAAATCAAGTGAAAGAAAGGGGAAAGTGTCAAGCGCAATACACCATCATGAATCCAACCAAATGAATATGTCAATACAATTCCAAACTATCCCAAAAGTGTTAGGGAATTCCATCAAGGGAGTCATATGTCCCCAATCATCTAGCAAAAATGAAGGCTAGAACATCACTTGACCAAGTGCAATGCCTTTTTTATGATAAGCAAGTATACCAAGAAAAACACCATCAAGACACCCACAACTACATCATCTGATCAACTATTAACCAAGGCATCAAAATCAAGTGAAATCACAACCCCTAATCCATCCAATGTTCCATCAATCTATAAACCTACATTTGCGATAAAAATCACAAGCATAGTGAAAAAATTCACTAGTGTAGGCCTCATGCAAGATGAGGGGTAATAAATCCCATGGCCCATTTTTTCTCAATGATGATGTTGAATCTAATACATGTGTCCATCAATCCCATGGCCCATTTGTGTTTCACTTTCTTCTATTACTTCCTTACGGTCTAAGAATGGCATTGTCTTGAGACACACATTCCTTGAGAGATTTGGCCTTGCACACTTTGATCTATTAAATCCACATGTCAAATCCTTCAGTTCGCTTTGCTAGAACCCTTTGAACCCACACCTTAGCCCCAAGTGGACCTTCTTAGGGTCCTTCTATCCACCTTGGGATCCATGTGAACCACTACCCTAGACATGTTTCATCCACCCATCAAGACTGCATCATCTCGCATGTGTTGCAACATTCCTTTATTGTTGAATGCTCTAAAGAGTGCTTCCTCATAGGGTTATGTGCATTGCATAGGATGTATATGACAAAGAGACCATCACCTTTTTTAAGGGAGTTTTTTTATCCCTTTTAGGAACTTTTTGGAGATTTTTATATCTAACCTATTTTCACCTCTAATGGAGTGCGATTGATATCTCAATAAGCAGTGGGAGTAAGAGATTGTAAAATTCAAGCCATTTTGGATTCATTCTCTTGTTCCCTTAGTCTCTTAGGCCCTTCTCATCTAAAGTAACCATTGAGGGTTTTCTTCTCCATTTTGTGAGGGCCTTGCTTGGCTTTCACCACACTCTATTCTAACTTTCTTGGGCTTGCTAATCATTTCTTCCATACAATGTCTTTAATTCCATCCATCCAAACCACTACAACAAGCTTGATGAAAGCAAAGAAGGGGACTGGATCAAATGTCTTCGGACAACATTCTAGGGTGCTCTAAAATGTTGCACTACATTAACCTCATTTGCATAAGATGTGTTATTTCTTTGTTGATCATTTTGAAGAAGAAAACCTCTTTGATTACTTGTCCATTTTTTTTAGGACTTCCTTTGTTTGCATATTTCTTGCGGTTATTTGTAGAAGTGCATGCTTTAATTGTATCTTTTTTTGTTTTTTCCTTACATTCTTCCATTAAGTTAGAAAAAAAATTAAGAATGTAGGTCTTGCATTCAAATAGAAGTTCTTGAGGCTCTATTACTCGTTGTATTTAGCAATGCCACCTATATATGGATCATCTATTAGCATTCATTATCTTTGATCTTGGATTAAATCATCATATAATTTTCCATTTATCTTGGTACTCTCTGGGTGGAAAAAAATAGAGGAATTGGCTAGCAAGGCCATTTTAATAGCAGGTCCCAATTTGGAAAATTGGAGTTTGGAACCTTTTGAAGCCATTTTGAAACATTAAACGGAATTTTGAGGGTTACAGAATATGAAACATGTGCCCACACCCTCGATGTTGACCTACACAACAAGACATTTCCAACAGTGAAAAAATCACCTCAATCGGAGATCGTATGCAAAAGTTATGTCTTTGCAAGTGGACGAACCTTGTTGACCACCATGGTACGAGTGGATGCCGCGTGAACCCCCGTTACTCACACATATGGGGCTATCCATGTGTGGAATTTCAAGAAGATTCTAGAGGGTCCAAACCTTATCACTGATTGAGGGTTGAAGATGCAAAAACCTTAACCCTAGATGGCTATCGAGCTATGTTAAATACTAGGCTGCTAGGAGGAGAAAGGGTTCCATTCTTTAGCATTGTACTTGTTCCATAATTGAGTTGAGCAGCTAGGAGTGTCATTTTGAGAGCATAACAAAGAAGAAAAAGATTTTGTAGCAACCATACAGGGCACAGTGTCAAAGGCAATTTCACAGTGAGTGTCTCTTTCTTTGTATTTGCATTTCAGCATAGGCCTCACCTTTTAGTTGGGTTTTCTCCCATATTAGGTTTCCCATAATATATGTTGTGTTCATTTATGTGTGTATGGTGTATTATTTTGTTCATTTCTTTCATTTTTGTAATTCAGTTATTTCATAAACAAGCAAAGCTAGTAATTAATTAATTTGGGATCAAGGAAAACTAGTTTTTATAGTCTAAGATTTCAAAATATTATAAGATCTATTGTGACGAGTTGTTCCAATGGAATATCCATGGAAGTTTACATATCAATATTTCTCTGTTCGAAGCCTCTTTCCTTGTTTGACTTGACTGAATAAGATTTATGGCCAATCTTGTGTATTATGTTGACGTAAAAAAAATCTTTGGTGCTCTCCTTTTAGCCTTTTCCCATTTTGCCCATTTGGATTTTCCAATGTTTTATTATATTTCTTATACAACTTACTTTATTACATATGATGCACACTTTCTAAGCTTATTCTTTTTCGAAGATGATTTAGGCACCCCAAATGTACACTCCAATTATTGTACTATTACAACCCCATTAGCCATCTTTACCACATGAAGATATTATTATTTAGATTAAAACTAAAAAAGCATATATATCTTCTTCACCAATGCTTTGCATTAGAATTGATCTAATGTAAATCCATTAGCTATATTTTTTTTTAACAGAAACTGGGTAAAATATATATTAAAAAGCCGCAAGGAAACACAAGTAGAGAGTAAAGTCGTGGTTACAAAAATTGCAGAGATCAAAATGCTCCCACCTGTGTTCTCCAAGAAGGAAATGGAGAACAGGGGTGGCGCTAACTAGAACACTAAAGTCTGTTTGTGTATCGATGGTAAACATCTTGCAGAAAGTACCTAATAAAAGCACAAAAAAACATTGCATATAGTTACATTATGTTTTGGCCCAGTACAGTGTGGTCTGCCTCTGTTGGTGGCCACAGGTTGAGATCCAATTGAAGGCGTAGTCCTGGAGAGGAGGCCTCGTCTGAGAGGGAGGTGTTCGTGAC
Source organism: Picea engelmannii (assembly GCA_009831015.1). Lineage (NCBI taxonomy): Eukaryota > Viridiplantae > Streptophyta > Pinopsida > Pinales > Pinaceae > Picea > Picea engelmannii. The sequence goes on along the minus strand of ML784140.1, from coordinate 24,676 downwards.
GGCTAACATAGGGTTGGACGCAAATTTGAGCTCCTCTATCTGTTGCCTGAGCACTTCACATTCGTCCCTGTTTCGTTGTTGCTCGCTCCTATGCTGGATGGTGATCTCTCTGATTGAGAGAACCTGTGTGGAGAGGGCCTTGAGATGTAATTGTAGTGTTTGGATAGTGTTTACCAGCTCTTCATGCTCCTCCATTGAGACGGTTCTTGGTATTTTCCTGTTCATCTTGGTTGTATTCCCTGCTTTCCCCCAATTGTAGAAACCACCAGTGTGCTTACGAGGAGGAGCCTCTGCTCTGTTCTTCACATGAATGTGCTTGCTTCCCCAATGAATCACTCCTACTATGATACTTTCACTCCTCTTCATTTGATTCACGGAACTTATCCATTTTCCCACAATTTGCCATACGCTTGAGCCATGATTGCTTCTGCTACTAAGATCCTTCACCTTGCCTGGGATTAATGGCCTATACATTTTGGACATCACCCTGTGCCTGAACTCCTCGCTCCAAATTTCTCTCCCACGCTCAGGAGTTGTCCAAGGTACACCGAAGAGACTTCCCAAGCCTAGGGAAGGAAAGACAGGAGGTTGAAGGTAGTAGATTGAGGAGGAGTGTGTGGCGAGAAGCCAAGATAAACGGAAGTGGGGGCGTGTGGAGGGGACGAGTGTAGGTAGGGGGCGTGTGGAGGGGACGAGTGTAGGGAGGGGGCGTGTGGAGGGGAAAAGTGGAGGGGGGGGCGTGTGGAGGGGAAAAGTGGAGGCGGGGGCGTGTGGAGGGGACAGGTGGAGGTGGCGTCCCAGTGCTGAGGTGTGAGGTGGGATGGGTGGGTATCTCACTAAGGTCGTAAGGACGAGCTGTCCAAATTATGACCGCCATCGTGGCCCATTCGATTTGTTGAGTGTATTGGGGAGCATTGTTTCGAGTGCTTAGTGTCATGGGATTGGCATGTTGTGAGAAATTCCATTAACAACTAGCATGCCTTGCTCGAGATCAATTCCCTGGTTCGCTTGAGCATCTACCAGATGATTGTTTCTTCTAATGACGTGAAAAAATTGGATATTGAGGAAGAGCTTGAGCATTGCCGCAATTCTTTGTAGGATGACTCTTAAGTGCAAATTTGGGGGGTGGGATCCGTTGCGAGCATACCCTATGATTATCTTGGAGTCCTTGATCACTGAAATAGAGTGTATGTTTATGTTTTGGCGAGATGGAGCCCTTGGTACAGAGCATAGGCTTCAGCTTGATTATTTGTGGCAATGCCCAGGTTCCAATGAAAGGATAGCACTTGATTTCCTCATGGGCAGATGATCACCCCTCCTGCTCCTACCACCCTGGGGTTTCCTTTTGAGGCTCCGTCAAAATAGAGTATGTGACTCTAGTGCTTATTTTGCCAGCAAAGGTAATCAGTCTCTTCATGAAGCTGCCAGTTAGATCTAGAGGGAGGAGGGAGAGGAGAAGTTGGGGAAGGGGGGAAGAAGAAAGAGCTGCTCCATTCTTATTCGAGTGTTGATATGGGGGTGGGAGGAAAGGCTTTGGATTTGGAAGAGAAGAATTCTACCAGGAGGCCTACAACTTTTTTGGCTACCAGCTCTAGGGGGGTGCGAACGTTGGAGAAGGTGATTCGGTTCCTGGCGAGCCATAATTTCCAGCAAATGAACTTGGGTAGGGCTTTGAACAGGGCTTTGAATAGGGGGTTTTTGGAGGTGCCCCGATCTCTGGAGACCCAATCTAAAAAGAGATCTTTGGGTTGGACCAACCATCTGATTCTTGCGTGGAGGTTTTGAAGAGTTGTTTTCCACACCGTGATAGTGAACAGACAAAGAAGGAAGATATGCTGAGAATTTTCCGAAGCCTTGCCACAAAGTTCACATCTATAGGGCCCATACATATTTCTTTTCAGCAGATTTTCTCCTATTAGCAGTTTACCGTGGGCTAGGATCCAGCAAAAGGAATTCACTTTGGGTGGACTATCATTGTACCAAAGATATTTCCAGATTTTATCTTTTGGGAGGCGGGTCATTTGAGAGAGGAGTTGCAAGTATCCTTGCTTGACTGAGTAATTTCCATTTCCCCACCCTCTCTGATCTTTTGAGGTGATGTGGATGGGGGCACAACCTTTTAACAAAGTTTGTATTTGATTCATTGCTTCTTGAAGATTGTTTGGAATGTTTGTCAAGTGCCATCCTATTCAGTCCCCAATATCCATGTTCCAGGAGGAAATGTCCGCGATGCGCTTTTTTCCTTGCCTATCTAGCCAATTGATGAGTGGTCGCAAATTCATATGATGCCAAAGAGGTTGCTTACCCATGATACTATCAGCTCCTATGAGAATCTTTCATCCATTTCCCGGTATCCAAGTGAGTTGACTTTGACTGAGAGGGATGGAGGCAGAGAGAAGCTTTCCGACTGGGGATCCTCTATTTAAAGAGTGGCGTTGATCTAGACACCTTAGCCTGTCCCCTGTTAGATATTTTTTTGTAGCACTTGTTTCCACCAGTCGTTCCTTCCCAAAACAAGGCTCCAGAGAATTTTTCTCCCATTGCTATGTTGGTAAGCGTTGGGTCCTTAATGCTTAGACCTCCATTTTCTTTGGGTTTCTTGACTATGTCCCAATTTATTAGGTGGAATTTGTTCTTATCTTTTTTTCCTTCTTCCCATAGAAAACATCGTAGAAGACTAGAAATTGAAGATTTGACATTTTGTGGAGCAAGCAAAGAGGAGAATTGGAAGATGGGGAGAGCTGAGAGAACATATTTTATTAACACTGTACGACCTGCCAGGTTAAGCCAAAAGGCTCCCCAATGCTCCAGTTTGTTTTTGGGCTTTTCTAGAATGTGAGTCCAGGCTGAGTTTGGGAGAGAATTGAGACAGATTGGGATGCCAAGATATCTGAAAGTTTGCCATTTTTCAACTAGCGGAAAGCGGAAGACATTTTCTATTAGACACGTTGTTCTTAAAGGAGTGTTCCAAGCATAGACATTGGATTTGGCGTTGTTTATGAGGGCTCCTGAAGCTTGTGTGAAGTTTCCCAGTGCAATTTTGAATCGCTTGGCCATAACAATGGAGGCTCCTCCAACGAGGAGGGTGTCATCAGCAAATTGAGAGTGATTTATTCGCTTCGCTCCTCGGGCTATTTTGATTCCTGGTATGACATTGGTGATTTGGTCCTTTTCCAGTCGTCTGCTCGTAGTTTCAGCCATGATTATATAAAGGAGGGGGGAAAGAGGGCAGCCTTGTCTTAGCCCTCTGGTGCTTTTGAAAAAACTTGTCGAGCATCCATTGACTAGAGGGTCTATCCACGAAGAGGATATACAGGCTGAGATCCAAGCCATGAAGCCAAGGCTGAAACCAAATTTCTTCATAACTGCAATCAAAAAGGAATGCCTTACCCTGTCGAAAGCATTGGCCATATCAATTTTAACAAGCATACCTTGGTCTCCTTGTTCCCCGCTGGAATGAATTGCTTTTTGCACCAATATAATGTTATCTATCATTTGTCTTTTTTCCACAAAGCCATTTTGATTTGGGGAGATGAGTTTGTGGAGAAGAGGTTTGATTCTATTGGCTATGATCTCCCTTTGTAATGTATCTTATAAGCTCTTCAAATTATTTGGTATGAAAGCCAAAAAGGTGGAGTTTGTATTACCCCCAATCTTAGCGGATTTTTTAACATATTGTATCATCCTTAGGAGATCTCTTTTTATTATATGCCAACATTTTTTATAAAAATGCGCACTAAAACCATCTGGCCCTGGAGCTTTGTCTAGGTGAAGCTGGAACAGAGCCTCATGAAGCTCTTTTTCTGTGACTTCCTGATTGATCTTGTCGTTTTCCTCATGACTGACAACACTCGGGATGTTTAGCAAAAGATTTTCTTGTATGTTGATATATGTATTGTCGTCTTCTATTAAGAGTGTTTCAAAGTGAAGTTTGGCTTCTGCTTGAATTTGTTGGAGGTCATCTGTTTTTGTGCCATCAGCTTTTGTTATTTCCTTCACTTTGTTTCTCCAGATTCTAGCTTTAGTTTGTCTCTGGAAAATTTTGTATTTCTGTCTCCTGAAGTAAGCCAAAGGCTTCTAGATTTAAGTCTCCAAGTTTCCTCTTCCTTATGAAGGATTTTTTGATATTCCATGAAGTTATGTTGCTCTTTGAGGAGAAGTGGATGTGTGATAGGTCCTTTCTATTTTCTTCCATTTCCTTAATTATGTTGTCTTTTGCTTCTTGCTCTTTTTCTCTATTCCTCGTCACCCAGTTCTTTAGGGCCGTCTTGACTCTTTTTAATTTCTGCTCCTAGATGTAATTAGGAGAGCCTTGAATCCAACAATTCCAAGCATCTGAGATGATGTTGAAAAAGCCGGACTCTGAAATCCAAAGGGGGTTGAAGCGAAAGGGGATGGGTCCAAGATTGTCAGGGGGGGAAAGGGTGAGGGTGATAGGCCTGTGGTTGGAGCCGATCCAGGGTAGAATGCGAGAGAAAGGGAGAAAGGCATCTTCGAGGAAGGATTTGCTTAGGAGAAAACGATCTAAACGAGCAGTGATATGCCCCAGCCCGAGTCTTCTGTTTGACCAAGTGAAGCGGTCGTTGGAGGGCTTTATATCAAGAAGGTGATAGGTGGAAATAAGGTCCTCGATATGCTCTTGAGATGGGTCCCAGACAATTGACCCCCCTTTTTTTTCTTTATGATGAAGAGTAGTGTTGAAGTCTCCAGCTATTATTAGATCTTTGGGGTCAAGGGTATCTTTGATATTTTGGAGGGAGGACCAACACTCCATTTTTTCCTGGTATAGAGCAGGTATATAAACATTGATGAAGGGCAGAGTCTTACCTGTTGGTAGATGCAGTAGTGAAGTTTTAATCCAGTGTGTTGTGGATTGCCTGGATTGAAGAGCAAAGAAATTAGGATTCCAGAGGGTGCAGACTCCGCCCGAGGATCCTCTTGCGCTGACTGTTGCACCTTTGCATGTTCGCCAGATGTAACAGCTATCATGAAGGATATCAATATCCTTCATTTTTGTCTCCTAGAGCATGAGGACTTGCGGATTTTCTTCTTTGATAAGATCATGTATTAGCGAGAGCTTGTGTTGGCTCCCTAGTCCTCTGCAATTCCAAGAGGTCATTTTTATCATTGATTATATTTAGGGTCTCCCCCTTTATGGGGGTTGGATCCGCTCTGCTTCCTGGTCTGCCTTATTTCCTTTCTGGCAATCTGATCCAAGGTTGTTTGTTTCCCAAGTTCGATTTCCTTCCTGGCCGAAGCTTCTCTTTTATGCAGGTTTGTCTTTCTGCCCACTTTTTTAACAGGTGAGTCGAGTGAATCAGACTCTGAGTTTTCGTCTGAGCTTTGATCTAGATCGTCCTCCTCAGGACGAGAGGTTTGAAGGGAGGGAGAGGGTTGAGCAAAAGGAGGAATCGATGACTTAGGGGGTTGGGTTAAGGGGGGCGAAGGGAGTAGGGGAGGCAGGTCCTCTCTAGGCAGATCTTGGGTCAAGATCTGGCCGGATGGCGTAGGTTCAGGCGTGGTATTAGGCTGGGGAGGCGTAGGGAAGGCTCTAGTGTTTGTGCCATGTCTCCGCTACTTTTTCTTTCTGGGTTGTTGCCAGTGTTCGACTTCTTTAGTCAGAACGGTTAATCAAACAGCAAGCAGCGACCATGTTCGGGTTCGAGCCCGAGATCTGACCATCGTTACATGACCGACCTTACCACTACGCCACACCCACGACCTTATCCATTAGCTATATTTGGCCACTTATGGGCAATATTATTTAAATTTAAATTAGAAAAGCATAATATCTTCTTAACCAATTCTTTATAATATAATACCATCTAGTGTAAATCCCATTCATCATCTTTGGCCACTTGTGAATATTATTATTTAAATTAAAACTAGAAAAGCATAATATCTTCTTAACCAATTCTTTGTATTAGAATTTCATCTCGTGTAAGTCTCATTCAAGTCCCATTCATCATCTTTTGCCACTTGTGAATATTGTTATTTAAATTAAAACTAGAAAAACATATGTATCTTCTTCCCCAATTCTTTATATCAAATTTAATTACTTATACTCTTTCATAATTAGATTTAACTATCTTTATTTGCGTTTAAAAAAGAGTTTTTATTGTTTGCATTTAAAATGGGGTTTTTATTTTGAATTTTCATTTTTTTTTTTTTTTTAATCATTAATTTAACTTCAATTCTATATTACTTTTTATGATCGCTCTTAACTAATAATTATTAGACTCCATTTAATAAAAAACTTACAAATACATATACAACAAATCCGTTTATGATCCACTAGTTAATCTCATTGTGCAAATAGCCACATATCATTCACACTTCAACCAACAAAAATTCATTTTGATCATGTTGCTGCCCATTTAAGAAGTATGTTTGCGATGAATTCACTACCATTGTTATGGTAAAGGTTTTCAAGGTTAACATCAATAATATTTATAATCATTTCTATAAACAAATGTAAAGATATATTTTGGGTCAAGTATCCTTATCTATTCTTACAACTTATTAGTAATATTCTTTGTCCTTGTCCCGGGTTTATAGCTTGGGTGGTTGGGTATAATGTTTGTTATCTTTTCCACTCAGATTCAGTTTCTTTAAAGTGGACATGTTGGCCCATTGTGACAAGGCTAGAAGAGTAGACGACCCCTAGGAAAGAGGTCCACTCTGATGGGCTTCGAGACGCCTCGACCCTTGCTAAGTCACAAGTTATTAGAATATCTAACTTACGGATTGTTGAATATACTTTTGGGTTATAGTGACAGGCAGTAGGCTTGATCTTAAGCCTAGCCCGGATCAAATCTACCCGTTATATATATATATATATATATATATATATATATATACTTTGTCCTTAATTAATAATAATCAAGTGATGTACATCGATTTTAGCTTATATTGCCAATTGCTTTATACCAATCATGTGAAATACCACCAATACTTGTAAGAGTTGATAAATTTATTTCATGAGATACTATCATTCTATTTGGACAGGGCCACCAACAATTATTAATTTCAAGACATGGGATGATAGGGCTGTAGCTTTGCACGATTAATAAAAATCGACAGCTATCATGCTTCAATGCAATGAAACCAATTCAAAAAATGGAAACCTATGACTGATTCAATGTGTACAATAATATATGTTTCAAATTTAATCAGAACTTACAATTTAACAACCAACCAACTCAATGAACTAGAGAGGCTACTAATAGGTTTGCACCTTAAAACAAAGATTGGACTCAACCATCATTTTGGTCTGTAAATAAATTTATTTATTTAGAGGGCTTCGTGCAGCAAATTGATTTCTTATCGCTTTCATGATGGAAGTGCTTTTGACAGTATTGGGTTTATTAACAGCTATATGAATTGCACGTGGCTGATTGTAGTAAACAGTTCATGTTTATTATGATGTTATGTTGCTGATATATGATGTTAAGAGTATATATTCACAGATAATAAGATCATTAGACATGTCATGTTATTATTTACATAACTACAGTGTTTGATATAGCATATGAAACACTGGCAAAGAATATGGGAGTTTGTGAAAGAGACAACAGTAATCCTCGTTTGGCCAAAATGGCACCACGATTAGTATATTTGTTAAAGAAATAAACTCTCTACCATGTAAGGAATGTGTTTACCATCAACACGGCGAATTGAGATAAAGAGAATACATTCACTATCATAAAGAAATTGCACAGATTTTGGTGATCACCACAGATGGAAGGTCTCCGAGTAACTCCTTCAACAAGTAGCACATCTTTCCACCCAACAAATAAAACAGTTTTGTCTCTCCAATGAAATCAACAGTAATAAGATACAGATTAGGATATCCGATAAATACACAATCTCTGAGAACAAAACAATTCACAGACGTCCACGGGATTTGGGGTGTCCAAATGATCAATCACCATATAACATGTTATTTTTTATAGCCCAAGTGGTTAGCTCAACCGGTTGTTGCCAATGTTGCTGGGCATTTGGCTAGTTCCATGCCAGCAGGTGCCCAGTTCGAATCCCCCTGGGTGAGGTACAAAGTCTTCACCAACGAGTTTACTAGGGTATTTGCACGAATGCGGGGAAGCATCCCTTAGGTTTTCCCACAAGATTTTCGTTGGATAAAAAAAAAATATTGTTTTTGCTAGCATATGCAGTTATCAGGTCATGATGCAGTTATCAGGTCATGACTGATTTCATTTGAAAACCTTCAATTTGATTGGATTACAACTCAAAATAACAAAAATCCATATTTTGAGAAAAAATTTGCCACATTGTTTTTAACAAAAGGAACTACAGTAAATCAACCTGACCATGTGGATAGAGGCCCATGTTACATCCTGCCAGGTGTTTCTGATATTGGCATCGGGACCTATGTAGTGTTGTATGTGCAAGAGCTCACTCCAGAGAAATTAAACTCATTAGTACAGTGTCTGGTCCATCAATAGACAAATTGTAACTCTCCCAAAATACGCTGAATGTGAAGTAAAAGATGCCAAAAATGGCTATCTATATTCCTAGCTGACTGACTGAAAAAAAGTTAAAAGAATATCATGTTAAATAGGGCTCGTGCATATTCTATTGAAGATTATATACAGGTGGATGAATATGTTATACCAACAATAACCTTAGACTAAAAATTTTCAGTTACCAAGTCCATAAATTCCAGCCTCCGAACTTCACTATAATTTTGACAGATGAATAGGACCATGCAGTTTGTCTTATCTATCTGGTTCTTAAAGCAAAAGCTAGAATGGGTCTCAAATAAGAACCCGACTTTGAATGACTCGTTCATCCACACAGTGCAGCCCTTCCTCTCTTATTCTGATTCGATGCAAAGAGTATTTCATTTCGATCCGATGCAAAGAATTACTGATAAGATGGATGCAAGCATATACCTGAAACAGAGAAATATCAGTGTCAATGTGGAAAGTATATAAAATATGGTTGTAATACCAATTATTTTCACAAAAACCAACATGCTTAACTAAATGGAAAGCCTAAATAAAGAAGACTAACTACAAAAAGCTTAATATACAAAGCATGACACCACCGAGGGCCTGAATGGTTGGTCAAAAGGAGGTGGTGATATTCACCCCAGGAGTGGTATGTGAGTGGTATGTTTTATACCGTGAAATAGCAGGGCCAGCATGACCATTAAGTTAGGCCAGGCGTGGCATTAGCCACAGTGTGATATGGTATACCATCTCTTGATAGTTGGTGGATGCTTGACACTTAAGTTTAGGGAAACATCTTGTGATACTTACAAACATAGACCTTTTCTACAGCTCTTAACCCATAGAAAATATTTTCATTATTCACAACTAAAGCAAAACTTCGATTTGTCAAAGGAAAATGATATTACCATTTGTTGGAACTCATTCGACACAAAAACCGAATCTCAACAGCATTTGGTTATTCCTTGAACAAGAAGAATCCAATCCAGATTTAGGATTGGCACAGATCAGCCATACACAAGACACTAAAGCACTTGTTATGCAGTGGTTGTTGAAGACTATTCTGAATCTGATTCAGTTTAATTTTTGCTGAGCTTTCCAGTTCTTGGATAAATTTCCTCAAATGCTGGAAGTACTCGGGGTAAAGTTCAAGGTTGCAGTGGCCACCTCCATTGACCCACAAAGGTTCATACGATTCTGTAGATAGCTTGTATAGAGCCTTTCCATGTGACATATCGACTATATCATCATCTGTTCCCTGGTGAGAAGACTAATACACTATCAAACACCTCATAAAATTCAGAAACTATCTAAATATTGAAAATACTGTCAAACAAAATACAAATGGATACATTATACAAAATAGATTGATCTAAATTAAAAGACATTGAAATAAGTGCATATGCTAATCAGATATCGTAATGCAAAGTTTTCAATTTTAAACAGAAAATGCTAGTTTCAAAACAGAAGCATGCATTGACAAAGAGTGATACTGCACAAGCTTTGCAGATTGCCAAACTCGATAGATTTTAACCATTCTGTAAATAAAATTTCTGAAAATGATTTATGTTAAGTCCCAACCTGCAGAGTTGATTATGAACTTCATTTCTTGCCCGTTGTAAAACATGATAGTTTTAAATAACTGTGCAACTAATTTTGCTAGACAAAATACCGCTATAGACGGCACTGACCTCGACCTTGTGTTGACAAAAATATGCCTTCTGCTTCTTTAAAAACACTCATTTGCATAGGTGAAATTGCACAAAAAGAGTTAGTATGTGTAGTAGCTGCAATGAAGCTCGTACAATTCTCAACTTTCTTACCCATAAAATATGTACACAGAATACCAACCATTTCTGACTCTCGCACAATAGTTAAAACCAAGTTACTAGACATATCAACTAAGAAATTTGCATTTTTCCAGCTATTCCGCAGAACTTCATTCCACAAAAATGAATACCACGTGTATCCTCCCTTGTTCAAGTGAAACACCAAACCACTAGTACATGAATAAATGCAGTTTAAAGAAAATAGAATGGAACATCTAGAAAATGAAAACCATTGAGACACTTTCACCATCCAACAAAAAACCTGCCTGCCTAGTCCATAGCAGTGAATAAAATCTAGTACTGCATTTCTGTATATATATAAGCTATCAATGACGACAATCCAAACTGACAAAGTTAAAGCACTTGTACAATCCACTACCCAATAACAAATTGAGTATTTTGGGAAGATTAAAGTTCAAACTATTTAAACCACAAACCATGCAAAAGGAAAATTGCAAAGTGCTTTACTGAACTTACTACATATGGAAAATTTCAAGAACATGTTGTCAAGAACCCAGTTGATACAATGACACCCAAAGACCATCACAAATCCTCTCTAGACGTCTGAAAGTTATACATAACACCAAATTACAATTGCTATTGTAAATGGATTCATTTTCATCTATTCCTCTCAATCGAGCAAAGTGCAAGCATTGCATAAATGTGTCATTCATAGTGACATTTTTCCTTTTTCTTTGTAATTTGACAGTAGGTAGTCCATACTATGACCTTAAATATCTACTCCAATTTCTACCCTTCAATGATTCTCAAAGACCCTTGGTCAATGCAAGAATCACTTCTTAAATTCTGCCTTCGCATGACTCCATGCGCCCACTCTTTCTTGGCAATAGATAATGTATTAGAGAATACCAGGTTTCCATGCCTCTGAGTTGCAAGTCCATCATATTGCAAGCCCAGCAAAGACACAAACATACAGAGTGAAGACTCCAAGTGGCAAGCCCAGACAGCCACAAATCCACCAAGAGGTGAGCTTACCAAGCCATGAACAGACAGCTTTTAATGTACAGAATGAATCCCAGATGAATTGCACACTTGATTGAGCTACCAGTTGATATGCAAAGAAGTGATGATGTGGAAGCCTTTGTAAAGAAGATGGAACAGGTGTATATGCAGGTCCAGGACAGATTGAAGGAGAAGAGAGTAGAATACAAGAAGCAGATTGATGGATGACCAAGGTATAAGTCATTTGAAGTTGGAGATTTTTTCATGGTGCATTTGAAAAAAAGTGCTATCCAAGAGGCTCGTACAGCAAGCTGAAAGTGAAGAAGATTGGACCCTGCTGTATAAGAAGGAAATTTGGCAAAAATCCAAACAAGGTTGAGTTGTCGAATAGTTTGACATATCACCCATATCAATGTTGTATACTTGGATGAGTACAAGGGAAGATTGTCATAGAAGAGGAAGATGCAGACAAAGAATTAAGTGCAAAGATAAATTGCCAAAATCAGATGCCAAGGAAGAAGCCAGAAGAGACCAAGAAAGTTATCAATGACAAGGTAACCATAAGGTGAAGTGCTAAGTACAAGAAGTACTTAGTGAAATGGAAGGATAGGTTGGATGTAGATAGTACATGGATTTGTAAAACAGAGTATCAAAAAATTTGCAAAGGAGAAGAACATGGCACAGGATGCGCTGATTGTTTTATTCAAGGGGAAGTTGATGTAGAACGATCCAAGATAACTACATAATAACTATGAGCACAAAACAATCAGCGCAGCCTATGCCATGTTTTTATCATAAAATGACGCCTTTGAAAGGTCAAAACCATCAAGAGCTAAGGTTTTAAGATTAGGCCCTTGGGGATCTCATACACATGAAGCCTTCCAACCCGTTACCAATTGTCACTCTAGGAGACAAATCAGCTGTCAAACACTACCCTTGCTTCATTACTCTTCACCCACCGAAACCTTGAACTACCCCATCACTGCATACTCAGAACCATGACATCCAACATGTACCTACCACAAGTAGAAATTGCTAATTATAGACATGCCTGTTATCCCCGATATCTAGGGATAACTAGGAGATCATGTCTCGAGGCCCACATGGTCCTAGACATGGAGTACCGAGAGCAGGAGCGACCTGAGCATGGTCCTGGAGGACCCACCTTCTTCTTCTCAGCCAGACTTGTC
>ML784139.1:1088814-1103669 GCA_009831015.1 Picea engelmannii | reverse complement strand
GCATAAAGTAATGAGAAAGGACGTTGTATACCTTGGAATGATTAGATGAAATGATAGTATAAGTCAAAATGTAGGTGATGAAGGGTAAAATAATAGCAAAAAGTATGGGCAAAAAGGGTACAATATGTGGTCCTAACAGTCGGTGTAGTGATTCGTGACAGTGTCTTGAGGGACTTCGACTACACAATCATCACTGCGTACCTTTCAAAGGGAATACAATCAGTTAGACCACAATTGGAGAGGATTCCAACCTTGAATATCAGTGACTATAACCTAGGAGACCGCAAGAGCTATGACATGCTTTCACCTCACAAATATTTGACCAAGATGAAGGGGAATAATTCAAAGATAATCCCCCAGCCATGGACTATGGACATCTCGAGGTCCACTATCTTGAACGTGATGAAGATACCACATTTTGGAAGGCACCAGGAGGTTAACGTGTGCGTTAATATCCTACTGTCGTGCTTCCATGGCGGGTATCTATGGTTATACAGACGCATCACTGTCTATTCGATGTTGATCTATAAGATCAATGGATTAAGCATGCAGGGACCAGACTCACAAGACCTTTATCCAGGCAAGGCTGCAGATAGTGCCCTGGCGCAGAAGATCAAAGACACCTACGACGATATAGAGAAGGGGAAACGAGGCTACAAGGTATCCTCCATTCAGAATGACAAAGTGTGCCTTGCTTTCCAGTTGATTGCTGGTAAGCTAGTCTGAAAGAACAGATCCACGCAGGTCATAGGGTTTGTCGTTGACCTCACAGGAAAATGCATGGAAGGACTACAGATGAACTGGGCCAGTTACCTAGTCAATCAGTTAGAACTGGACTGTCTTGAAGCTCAGGATCAGGGCTATGAGTTCCATTTCAGCTGGTTACTGATCCTCATCACATTCACTGCTTGGGAGATGCTGGAAGGTGCGACCTTCCCTGGCATTGAGTCATTCGAACCACTAGCTGTGAAGTTCACCACACTCTGGTATTCGAGCGATATGGGGAAACAATGGCAGTCGAACGTAGTATTCCATACCTACTACCTGCAGCTGAAGAGGGATATTGAGTCTTTCCCTCATATGACATCGAACACCTTGGACAAGTTCATGCCCCTTATGAAGTTCCACGCAAATAGGCGTTTTATTTATATTATTGTGCGTGCAAACGAAGTAAAGAAGAGCTTCAATCCTACTACAATCTCATAGAGGAGGACCTGGAAGAAATCAATAAGGAATGACCCGCAGAGTTCCTTATACCAGTGGACCATGCAGAAATGTCTGACCCCAACCTCATTGGAAGTCCGGTGGTTACCCACGAAGAGTATGATGCACCCAGCAGTAGAAGGAAGAAAAAGAAGGAAGATGTACAAGAAATACACAACACATCAGAAGAGACTGCATCAGATTCACCTAGCGGAGGAGGAGATGACGAAGTGGACAAAGAAGAAAAAGAAGAGGAATAAGACAAGTAGAAGAAGGGCGAAGTAACACTGACAAGGAACCCCCTTGAAGAGGCAGAGACATCCAAGAAAAGAAAGGTTTCCCCAATGAAACCTACATCGCAGAATAAGTCCAAAGCGAGTAAGCCGAAGTTGCAGACTGTACTCACGGTCGATGACTTTGACTTCATTATCGCAGCTGTATCAAATGCCTCGAAATATATTTTGCAGAGAAATGAAGCTAAACAAGAAACCAGGTATGAAATTATTGAAGTAGAGATGAGAGGAGTACAATAAGCCCTTCACTCTAGTCGTGCAGTGTCTACTGCGCCTGTGCCACCAAAAGAACTAGAGTTGGGAGATGAGCCTTCCCAACTCCGTAGAATAGCTGATGCGACCAAAGATATCCTTCGTCGTGTGAAGGAAGAAAAAGAATAGGCCATAATGGACCTGAATCAAGCACAAGAGGAAATCATAGAGCAACACCGAGTTGCGCAACAAGAGAAGGATGACCTCCAAATCAAGTTCGAAGAGGATAAAGCACATATCCAGTAGGGGAAAGAACAACTGCTCACAGAGCAGGTTGGAGTTAAAGAAGAAGTCCACAGAGCACTTAACTTTGTGATGAGATTATAGAAAATGGAGGAATACCCAATGGAGAATCAAGTGACGAAGCTTGCTGAAGCCATTCAACAGCTTCAACAGAGAATATCATAACTGGAGCTACAAACAGTGCCAAGCACTCCGCAGGAAGTGTGAGACCAGAGAGAAGAAAATGCCTGGAGCACAGTTGAAAGGATCAAAGCATTAGCCATGGAATGTAAACATATAAGAAGTTGCATTGTGCAACATTATGAGCACCTTACCGAGGACCCTAAACTAAAGAAACTGGAGTCGCAACTCTAGGAAGAAAAGCATCAAGAATCAACAATACAAGCACATTTGAAGCCCTTGTCAGCGATCGAGCGAATGAAAATATCCCAAGAATAGCTCATGACTCAACAACAGGTCCATGACATACAAAGCAAAGTCATGGAAGTGACTCAAAAGCTCCAACCAGCCTAGGATGCAGCTTGCCTACTTTTTGAGGAGATTGAAGGCCGAGGAGCAGAGCTTGAACAAGTAGTCACTTTGGTAGAAAAATGCTTAGAGGGACCTATGAATGAGGCATTTATTCAAGAGTTCGTTGAGCAGGAGGCTTTGGAACAACAACAAGTTGAATAAGCGCAAGCCAAGCTAGAATCTTTTGAGGCAGATTTACCCAGACCAGAGTGACTCGGGATGATTCACAAGTGAGTATTAGGGGCCTATTGTCCCTTGACCAATTTTTGGAGATCCATGGTTATGTTTGACCTCTTTTGGGACTTCGACAGGCTGGTCGAAGGCAGAGTGCAAGTCGAAGTGGAGATTTCGGGATATTAACCCCTTTTTAGGGAAGTTTTTGGGATTAGGGTTTATGTAATGCGTATGGGATGTCAGCCCATGGGTTTACCCATGTTTAGGTCCATTTTCTAATGTATAAATATAAATCTAGGCAATGTAAGTAGAGAAGTATGGGCCTGATGCTAGGTGCTAAGTATTGTACTAAGTACAAGTAATTGTAAGAGGCTTTGTGCATAGTGTATGTTGAGACTTGAAAATCTAAGTGCAGGTCATATATGGTGCTTTGTGTATAGACTGTGAGAAGCTTTTTGTTGTAGCCTAACTCGGGAAAGGAGGATCTGACAAGGTGCACAGATCTCCTATCCTATGCAGAGTGGGGTTTCTGGGCTCTGTGTATGTAAGGAGATTGACATAAGATAATAAAGAAGAGAAGAGTTGGTGGATGTAGCCCCACACTGGGGTGAACCACATATATCCTGTGTTATGGTTGCTTTGTGCATTATGGTTATATGTTATTAATGTGATTTATGCTTAAAGCCGGTATCTTTATGTATGATGCATCTGGTATGATAGCTTAGTCCTTGGTAATTTGAATGAATGTTAGATATAATCTATATCTCCATGTTAATTTCTTAGATGTGTTAGATCTTGTTGAATACTGCGTTGCTATGTAATTAGGGTTTATATCTGCGATGTGAATAAGGGTGAATGATAACTGCTAAGTTATTTTTAGAGTGGTGTAATCACATATCTGTGTCCCAGCTAAGGTTGCAGACACTTGAGTCCTATAACCACCCCTGCCTCTACCTTGGGTGAAAATTCATCTGCTTCGCAGGTGTTTCCAAAAGGGTTGATAGTTAGGGGTTTTTTTTGTGCATTGTTGAAGCGTTGAACCCTGGGTCTACCCTTGTGCCAACAAGTTTATGTACCCTTTCTTCAACAATTATTCCAGTTGAATTTGTAATTCTTTCAATTCAGGTGTACTCATTCTGTAAGGTGTTTTTGATATTAGGGAAGCTTCTGGTACTAAATCAATAGAGAAATATATCTCCATCTTCGTTGACAATCCTAGTATTTCTTGGAATACCTATTCAAACTCTTTCAATACTGGAAAATTTTCAAGGCTTGGCCCTTTTTTCTTTTCTGGATCTTCCACATGAGATGCATATAATTGACATCCTTTCCTGAAACATCTCTTCAGATGTAAGGCTGAAATCTCCCTTATAGAAATGAGTCTTGGAATTCCTTTCACAATTATCTGTTTTCCTTCTTCATCAAGACAAGTAAATGTCTTTTTATGACAATCTAGGACAACATGATGCTTGTCCAACCAATCCATTCCAATTAATATGTCATTAGATCCTAATGGTATGATATTCATATCAGTATTAGTACTCACTCCATTTAGATATATTGGAAAACTTCTGATAGCCTCATTGATCCTTCTTTTGGTTCTAGTGGCTAGTTGAACCAAACTTGACTTTTCAAGCTTACTTTTCTCCAAATGTAATATATCCACTATTTTAGGATCAATGTAACAATTACTTGCTCCTGAATCAATTAAAATAACAATAGGTTGATTAATGATCTCACCTTCCACTTCGATCATATTGGATTGGTACTCTACATGTCGATTCTCTAAGGTTGCATATATTCTTCCCATGTCCTCCACTATTGTATCCTCTTGGATTTTGTGCATAGTCTTCGCTTTATCTCCTCTGTGAAGGAAATCCTTGTATAGGTGATTTTATTTGCACCCCCAACATTGGATTGGTGGTATTCCTCTTTTCCCCAAGGAATATTCTTTCTTGGATTCATCTTTGGCAGACTGATCTTGTTAATTTTTATTAGGGTTGTTTATGTTGAAAGGAGGTTTGAATACCTTCCTTCTATGATCATATTTCTTCTTTTTCTCATCCTTCCAATATTTCTACATGGATTATCTACCCTTTCCTTGCTCATATAGGTACTTATCCTTCTCGATGGTCTCTTTCCAAGCCCTAGGCTCATCATACTGAATATTTTCCTTATAAAGGGATGGCATTCCACTTAAAAACCTCTGTATCTTCACTTTTTCATCCTTGATAAATCCTACATACTTCAACAATCCCAAGAAATTCTTCTCATATTCTATAATGCTTCCCAACCTTAGTTCAAATAAATCTTGCATCTTCTTGTCATAGAAGTGCTTTGAAAGGTACTCCTTCTGAAAATGTTTCTTGAATTTCTTCCAAGTGATCCTTCTCTCATTTATGTGTTCAACTTGCTTATGCTGATCCCACCACATAACATCTTTTCCATGTAAATGGTAAGTGGAAATTATGGCTTCTAGGTTTGATGAGTAGTTATGCAATTGAAAATACCTCCTGAGTCCAAGTAGCCATGCTTCAACATCATCTTCCCTTTCTCTTTCACCATCAAAGGATGGTGGCTTAAGCTTCCTCAACTCTCCTTGCAAATTGTCCAATTCATGTCTTCTTCTTTGGTGCCTAACATAAGAAACCTCTGGACTACTCATGGAATATTCAGATGCATAAAATTTCCTTTCTGATTAAGGAGGTGATTAATTCCTATGGGTTCTTCTAGAACTTCTTGAATGACTAATTATTTTGTAGTTACCTCTTATTTCATGATATCTTTCTTCTTCCTCCCGCCTTGAGTCTGATCCATTCTTTCCTTGCCTATGCAACTGATTTAGGATTTGAATCACTTGAGTAGTTATTTGATTTTTTTTCTCTCATAAACCTCTCATTGTCTACTTTATAACTCTACATTTCTATTTTTAGGCTTCTCACAGTCTCTATTAATGTTTCTTGTTCCCCTTTGCTCCTGTGCTCATTTGATTCTGTCTCTGCATTACCAACACTTATATTTTGACCTTTGGATTCTTTATCATGACTGAAGGCTTCCTCTCCTTCCTCCATTTCTTGAATATGAATGATTATCTTGAAATGATATGGTTCTACTCCCTAATTCTGCAAAATGTGCAAGCCGCCATTTTGTTAGAAATATGCATATTATAGAAATTTTTCCAAACAATGCTACAAGTCCTTTTTTTGCTCAATTCATGAAGAAATATATCATCATTATCCAAATTATAAAAATTCAATGTTATTATACTCCAAATCATATTTCCAACTACTGTACTCATACCTCATTTCTATCTTTGAGCTGAAATTTATGGCTTCCTGAAAAATCCACCTTCACCCTCTTTGTGAATTTTCTCCATTGGTGCAATCTTATTGAAGTGAAAACTTTTGTCAACTGCAGAAGAAAATATATCAGAACTAGATAAAATTTTATATAGACATAGTTAATAATATTGAAAAGGAATTCATAACAACTCTTCGATTTTCAATCTTATACACCAATTAAAAATTACAACAATATGGAATCTGCAACTTTGTCCTTTTTCACCCTTCTTCCAAACATAGAATTTTTAGCAAAAATGGCTATCTCAAAATTTGTGCACTTATGGAAAAATTTCACTAATCAAATTTGTTTGTCTCAATTAGTATATAAAATGTTTAGTAAATACAATTTTCCAGTTTGTGAACTAGGCTCAA
This sequence comes from Picea engelmannii, assembly GCA_009831015.1. NCBI lineage: Eukaryota > Viridiplantae > Streptophyta > Pinopsida > Pinales > Pinaceae > Picea > Picea engelmannii. The sequence goes on along the minus strand of ML784139.1, from coordinate 1,097,281 downwards.
GTTTCCTCTGAAAATCTGAAAAATCTCTAAAAAGTGGCCCAAAATAGTGGATTTTGGCCTATTTCAGTATCCCCATTCCAATCTCCTTAGGATTTATTCAGTTCCTTCATGGGTTATTTGCGTGTCTTATTTTTGGACTCTCTCCAAGATTTTCAATTTAATATGGACCTTTGTCAATGATTTGGATCCAGATCTTTAATAACCAATATTTTGCATTTTTTGACAAATCCAAGAAGAATTGGACAATGGTCCTCTCTGACACTTTTGTAAATATACCATATGCAGAGAAAACCCATAAGTTTCATCTCAATCCAACTTAATGTGCTCTAGTTATGTCTAAAATACTAAAATGACTCCAGAATTTGTTTTTTTGAAATTGTGGAACAATTTTTCCTAAGTGTGATCTGCACCTTCGATCTCAAATCAAAAGTATTATGGATCGTTGATATTTTTCTATCGAAAATCGATGATTTAGGATAAATTATTTCCTTTGTGAACCAAACCTTCCCACCGATCTCCCCGATGCCCGATCACCTACCATCAATCATCGACCGTTTTTCTCCGCAAACAAAAATTCACCCACGAATCTCGCCAATGCCCGAACATCGACCATCGACCATCATCCATCGAAGATATTCCACAACAAACCCAGATTTCTCAAAAATATTTCCGAACTCCGAACATTGACGATCATACATCCCTTCGCTGATGTGGCAACTATGTTGACATGGCATGACACATGGGTTATGACCTGGCATGGCATGCCATCCTAAGACATCAACTAGGCTGACGTGGAATGAAACCTGGATGCTGACGTGGAATGACACATCATCACCTTCCTTTCTCCATCGACCATTGACAATTTCTCTTGGAAGAATATAGACATTGCAATAATTTTTTCGATGCTCGATCATCAACAATCGACGATCAGAGATATCTCTTGGAAAACTTCAACACTTCACCAAAACTTGTCGATCCAAGAACATCGGTCATCGACAATTGAATATTTCTCCTGGAGAAATTCGACACTTAACCAAAACTCTCTGATGCCCAACTGTCGACCATTGACAATTGAATATTTCTCCCAGCGAACTTCAAAACTTCACCAAAACTTGTCGATCCCCGACCATCGAGCATTGACGATCGAAGTTTTCTGTTAACAAATTTCAACACTTAGAAATGTTGGAAAAATTCCTCGGCGAATATGGACTTTCGATCTACCTTATTTTCCCAACCGTCAAAATGAATCTCATTTATCGATCTGCTAACTTTGTCAAACTTTGAAAAAATTACGATTTTTAATTTTTTCAAGAACGAATCTGGGTCATATATATCAAGATCGAACACGATCTCAACCGTTGATCCTCTGAACTTTTCTCTGCACTACAACGACCATTAAAATATGAATTTCCACGACCTTTTAGTTCAAATTCGGCTTTGCAACTCTACAGATAAAATCCATTAACTTCTCAAATAATTTTGAATTATTTCAAACTTGAATCTTCCCATGAATTTGGGGATCTTTCTCTCTAATCTTTCCGTTTTTCCCCAAATTCAAATAGTTTGAAAATATGCAATAGAGAATTTATCTAATTCACACTCGTTGTGGCCCATATCGGTATGGTGTTTCAACCAGAAGTTCTGATACCAATCTGTAACATACCCAACCACCCCTAGGTCGGGCGCGCTACCTTAAAACTCACTTCCAAACTAATTTAAAAAATTGATACCATTTAATTTATAGAGAAGCATGAAAGAAACATGATAACACCAAATGAAATAATCAAGATTCATGCTACAACATAAAATAAATGAATATAAGGCCATGTAAAACAATAACCAACAAGCATGCATATCATAACATATGAATATCAGAAATAATAATTAATACATAACGTAAATAAACATGTAAGCAGAGAAACACATGGCAAAGAGCACTTGTATTAATAAAAATAATTCACCAACTGGTTGTAGACAAAGGACGTTCCACCCAACCATAGACACTATTGTTCCAAGTCTCAACAACAGGTCACCCCCGAGCTAGAGCTATGATTCCACAAGGACGGTTTGAGGGTTTCACTCAACTTCCCAAACCAGTCAACACTCAATCTCTCACAGATTCCTCAACACACACAAAACAAAAGTACACCAACTCTCTTTTATCCAACCTACACAACCCAATAGAATGGACCCCCTTCTCTGCCATGCAGTCCCTCAGGCTGTCCACCTCCTTCCAGGGCTCTAGTACATCTGATCAAGAATGTCCATGTTGGGACGCTCAATACTCGTAGTTGTGAATAAAATTTAGTACATGTCAATGAATCTTAGGCATGCAGGAATTAATTCATGGCTAGAATACACTAGTAATCACTACAACCAGCCAACAATGGCTTCTCTACCAACAATTCGTTTCTCTTCCCCCCCCCCCACCAAGATCAAGGATGAATGAGTGATAGTGTGAATGAAGAGAACAAAATGGAGAGTGTGAATAATGAAAACTGAATGAACCCTTGAACAACCCAAAAATGGGTTTATATATTTACTTGAAAATCAAGAACCACATGGCCTTTCCCCAAGAAGCACATGTAATCACTTCTCTCCATTAAAACAATTATGATTAAATAAAATGACTTAGCCCCTTAATCCCCCTCTCTCATGGAATCATATCCCCCTATAACTCTTTTACTTGTCTATATAGTAGCCATCGATGTATTTTATTATTAATAATGATCAAAACATTACATTTCCTAGGCACACTGGCCTCTTTAATGTTTGGGCACTCCGACCTTTCATCAAATAAACAAAATTCATGATTTAATATGGGGACTTAAAACATGGGTATTACAACCACGTCACCAAGTATCATTATATAGGGAGATGTTGCAGTGTCGTAGGCATCTAGGGTCTTGCAGCATCCAATCCCTATCTTAAATATTCTTTGGGTGTTGTAGCATCATGATGTGTTTCAACAACTAGATTTTTGTGTCAATTATGATCATGTTGCAACAACTGAATTTCTACATTAGTTATGATTGTGTTGCAACATCGCAAATGTGTTGTAGCAACTGGATTTCTGTGTCAGTTATGATTGTGTTGCAACTATTGGATTTCTGCGTCAGTTATGATCATGTTGCGACATCGCGATGTGTTGCAACAACTAGATTTATGCGTTAGTTATGATTGTGTTGTGACAACTGTATTTCTACATCATTTATGATCATGTTGTTGCAACCATATTTTTGCGTCATTTATGATCGTGTTGCAACATCACATTGTGTTGTAGTAGCTAGATTTTTGTGTCAATTATGTTCGTGTTGCAACATTGCAATGTGTTGTAACAACTGGATTTCTTCATCAGTTATGATCATGTTGCAACATCATGATGTGTTGCAACAACTGTATTTCTATGTTAGTTATGATTGTGCTACTGCAACTACAAGTATACATTAATTACGATCGTGTTGCAACAGCTAGATTTTTGTGTTATTTATGATCATGTTGTAACATTGTGATGTGTTGCAACAACTAGATTTTTGTGTCAATGATCCAGATTTATGAGTGGAACGAAACGAAATACATATCTATGACATTAACATATATATCCATAGAATAATAATAGAGATATAGTGAAACTTAACTTCTATTCAATAAAGAAATATTTTGAAACTGTAAAATGCAGAAGGAAACAATCTTGCTCGAATGGTGGTAGCTAATCTCTAAGAAAAGATGTGGCGGCTACACGCATTCGTCTGAGCACATTACAATGAGGCCTCTAGGAATTTTTAGCATCAAGAAGAAATCAGAAAACCCTAGACATCCAAACACCTAACCCTAGGAGATGAAGCGCCAAAAGTCATGTGGGCCCCGATGGGGTAAGTTGGTACATCAACTTCTCGGGGTCGTAACTTTTGCATATGATATCCATTTTAGGTGCACGATAACCTGATGGAAAGGTCTATATGATAAATAAAAAAATTTCCATCACACTCTAACTTCATGTATAGTGTGACTGTGGTGAGCCCAAAAAACACTGTTTAGGGCCTCAAAATGACCCCAAAATTTTAGGACCCGAAAAGCTTGAAAGCAACTGCCAAGATGAAAACTGTATGCAAGCCAGTTGGAAGAGGTGGGTGGACAGTGATATCCACTTGGATAAATCCTCCCCCCTTAGGAAGAAATGGTCTCCATTGCATTGAGTCCCCCCATCAGATGAGGAAATTTCTACTAAATTTGGCCCCGGGTGAGCCACTTTCCTTGGTGCAGGAGCTGCCTCGCTTTGACAACATGATAAATGTGAAGCTTTTGTTGGAGAGTACCCTTGACCTATGTGTCCACAATATGATCAGTGGATTCCTATTCCATGCAGTCAGGATTGAGTTATGTCTGTGTCAACTGTTCTGTTATCTCTGAGGTGTCCAATAATGGTGGAAAGTATGGCCGAAGGAGGTCCACATTAAACACTGGGTGCAAGCCAAGGAATGGATGAATGTCGAGGTCAAAATCATTGTTACCCACAACCTTAGTGATGGTGTAAGTCTGATAGCAGAGTGGATGAAGCTTTCGATGGGGTCTTGTAAGACGTTCTTTATGCAAATGCAACCAAAATTTATCACCCACCTGAAACTTGTGGGGCACCCGGTGTTGATCATGGAGCTGCTTGTACTTGGCATTGGAATTATGCAAAATATCCTAAAATTGTTGGAAGATGTGTTGGATTCGTTCAATGAACTGAGTGCCTTTGTCGGCTTTGGTTTGAGCATGGTATGATTTTGCCTGTGTGGACGCAAGGGGTAGTGCAACATCAATGAGACTCAATGGTTGAAATCCCAAGCCCATTAGAAAGGGGTTGTGGCTGGTTGAGATATGTATATCTATGTTGTAAATGTGCTGGACATAGGGAAGACTCACATCCCATGTGCGTGGATGCTTGGAATTGTACCTGCGAAAGATATGCATGATCATCCTGTTGACGACCTTCGTTTGTCCATCCGTTTGGGGGTGGAAGGCCGTGGATTTGGTTATCTTGGTGTTCAATTGTGACTAGAGGCTCAACTAGAATGTGATGAGGTGATCCAGGTGGATATCAGTGTCCACCCAACTATTCCAAGTATCTCAAAACAATTTGTTGGCAATTTACTATTTTTAGCAGTTTTTCAGGTCCTAAACTTTTGGGGTCATTTTGAGGGCCTAAACGATGTTTTTTCGCGACCGGGAACCTCCAAGATCGTTGAAGGAATGATTGAAATTTGAAATGAATATCCTTGTCGATACCTTTCCAACGAGCTCTTATGCATCCCAAACGAATATTGCATGCCCAAAACGGGTTGCACAAAATTGTTGGCTTTTCATCTTCTAGGGGGGCGTAACTTTGGCATACGGTCTACGTTTGGGGTGCATGATAGCTCGTTGGAAAGGTTTCAATGCAGATATTAATTTCATGGGATCAATAATGACTTTGATAATCATTGATGTGCTCGATAACGAAAAATATTTGTTTAGGCCCTCAAAATGGTCCTAAAAGTTTAGGACCTAAAAAACTGCTGAAAATAGTAAATTGCCAACAAACTGTTTTGAGCTAGTTGGAATAGGTGGGTGGCTACTGATATGCACCTAGATCATGAGGAACCAAATGTCTCGATCTGAGACGATGGTCTATGGTATCCCAAAATGTATGCGCACTCGTTCGAAGAGGATCTTGGCAGTGGCCTCAACTGTGATGCTCTTCTTGCAGGTGACGATAACCACCATCTTGGAAAATCAATCAACAACCACGAAAACATAGTCATTTCCCTACTTGGTTGAATGAAGGCCTGACATGCAATCCATATAGATGGATTCCCAGAGCCTATCAAGAGTAGGCAGAGGGGTGTACATGCCTTGTTTCTTAATGGTCAATTTGGCAATGACGCAGGCCGTGCAAGACCTGATATACTTGTTGAAATCATGTCAAAGTTTCGGCTAATAGAAATGTTGTTGTAGCACTGCCATTTTATTTTCTATGCTAAAGTGTCCTTCCACCCAATTGTATTGATTTTCCCAAATAAACTTCACTTGCTTGCTTTATGGGACACATAGATGACCCAGATGGCACAACAACCCGTCCTGGAGATGGAAATTAGTGACAACTATGTTTTTTCCCATCACATGGTAGGTAGTGGAAAAGTCAAGATCTCTCTCATAGGTTGGGGGCATCCGAAGGTATCATGTTCGAATGAGTGTAGCACCCTGGTTAGTGTTGTAACGAGAGGTTGAATGGGGTAGTTAATGACACAATTTGTGCTCCCTATCTTATACTTGATGTTGATATGGGACTGGTGCAAGTATGTAGACCACTTCTGATGGCGGTCATTCTACAACTTCCCTTGTGTCTGCATGAACTGTAGATGCTTATGATTAGTGTGGATGATTGTCTCCTTCTCGAGAATGTAATGCCTCCACTAGCAACAAGCTTGTACAATCAAGTACATTTATTTTTCGTAAGTGGGGTACTTACAGACGATATCTGATAGAGTCTCACTATGATAAGCCATGCGATGTCCATGTTGAGTGAGAACTGTGCCCACAAAATAATATAAAACATCTATCTCAATCCCAAAAGGTTCCTATAGGTAATGTAGTGAGAGCACTGGGGCTGAGCACAAGCGCTGCTTCAAATCATCAAACACTTTTTGTTACGACTGGCCCCACATGAATTTTTCCTTGCCACCACCACCGGTCACTTGGCTAAGGGCCCATGTAATGTGGGAGAACCCCAATATAAACTCGCCATAGAAATTGGAAAGGCCTAAGAATATCCAAAGATCATTAATTATGGTCGGGGCTGGTCAGTCATAGAAAACCAGGATCTTGGCTCGATCAACATGCACCCCACGCTCATCAACAATGTGTCCTAGGTACTGGACCCTATTCCCTCCAAAGGAGTATTTTTCCAATTTTTCATATAGCTCATGTTGTCACAAAGTGTGCAGATCTTGCTAAATATATTGTAGGTATTCTAGCAAACTCTTGTTGAAGATGAGGATGTCATCCAAATACACCACCACAAAAGAATTAGTGAAAGGACGCAAGATGTCATCCATCATCCTCATGAAAGTTACTAGTTCATTTTTCAAGCCAAAAGGCATGACCATCCATTCAAAAAGACCTTCTTTGGACTTGAGGGCGGTCTTCCATACATCAATATACTTTATTGAGACCTAGCGGTAGCTGGAATCCAGATCAATCTTACTGAAGTATTTGTCCCCCTTTAGCTAGTTAAGGATATTGTCAATTCAGGGAATTGGGTATCGGTTCTTGACTATGATTTTATTTAGGGCCCAGTAGCCAATGCAGATTCGCCATGTCCTATATTTCTTCTGCACAAGCACGTTTGGGCTTACACAAGGTGATGAACTTGGTCGAATGTGCCCCTTTTCGAGCAGCTCTTGGATATGGTGCTTGATTTCCTCATTTTTTGACCGAGAGCGACGATATATTGGCCCATTGGGTAGCGGTGCATCGAGGGTCAGATCGATTGAGTGCTTGACCTGAAAGTGCATATGTACCCTAGTGGGCGAGGAGAAGATGTCTTTGTATTCTTCCATGACCTTATCCACTTGCTTCTGCTACATGGAGAGGCCTATCATGGAGGCCATGGATGACTCTGCAACCTTCCGCTCACTTTGAGCACGAATCACAAAGAATAAAAACTTCCCAGTTTGAGAGATGGTGTTCTTGCATTGCTTGGAAGAGATCAATGAAATGGAAGTAGGTGGGACTACCTCGGGTATCCTGTACAATTTCCTATCCAAAGTAATAATAACACTACGAGTCCTATACTCATATACAAAATGACATTTCCATAAATAAGGTTGGGCCAAAATAACATCACAAACTTCAAGGGGGGAGGCATCACACAATAACTCATCTTTGAAGGGCTTGATGCCATAGGGCAGGTGACACTATTGATTGACGTGGAGATTGCTTCGTTGATGGAGCCATGCGATGGTGTATGGTTGTGGGTGTGGTGTTGTCGAAAGAGAAAAACACTTGATGAAATCCACTGAGATGAGACTCTTCTGGCTATCGCTATCAACGATGAAGTGCAACGAAGTACCCTTCACTCACATCTATGAATGAAATAGGTGCTCACCTTCCTCTGGTTCATCAGGTTCATTGGGCAGGACCTTGGTGGTAGAAACGATGGCACTAGGTTCTATGTCAATGATCTTTCTCCCTTTTTCTAGCTTTGAATCGGAGTCTGAGCCCACATCTGATACAAAGGATTTCACCTCAGCCACCAATGACTGATTTGAGAAACATTCAATGGTGTTATGCTAGGTGTTGTTATGGAACTCACACCACTTCTTAGTGTATTTATTTGTCTTCCCATTGTCCTTATTTTCTTGTGGTTCATATTGGTTGTCCTAAGGCTCTCCATCCTTTCTCCTCCCTTTGTTTTGCGGGTTGGGGCCACCTTTACCCTGCT
>ML784139.1:1059521-1088764 GCA_009831015.1 Picea engelmannii | reverse complement strand
ATCTCCTATCCTATGCAGAGTGGGGTTTCTGGGCTCTGTGTATGTAAGGAGATTGACATAAGATAATAAAGAAGAGAAGAGTTGGTGGATGTAGCCCCACACTGGGGTGAACCACATATATCCTGTGTTATGGTTGCTTTGTGCATTATGGTTATATGTTATTAATGTGATTTATGCTTAAAGCCGGTATCTTTATGTATGATGCATCTGGTATGATAGCTTAGTCCTTGGTAATTTGAATGAATGTTAGATATAATCTATATCTCCATGTTAATTTCTTAGATGTGTTAGATCTTGTTGAATACTGCGTTGCTATGTAATTAGGGTTTATATCTGCGATGTGAATAAGGGTGAATGATAACTGCTAAGTTATTTTTAGAGTGGTGTAATCACATATCTGTGTCCCAGCTAAGGTTGCAGACACTTGAGTCCTATAACCACCCCTGCCTCTACCTTGGGTGAAAATTCATCTGCTTCGCAGGTGTTTCCAAAAGGGTTGATAGTTAGGGGTTTTTTTTGTGCATTGTTGAAGCGTTGAACCCTGGGTCTACCCTTGTGCCAACAAGTTTATGTACCCTTTCTTCAACAATTATTCCAGTTGAATTTGTAATTCTTTCAATTCAGGTGTACTCATTCTGTAAGGTGTTTTTGATATTAGGGAAGCTTCTGGTACTAAATCAATAGAGAAATATATCTCCATCTTCGTTGACAATCCTAGTATTTCTTGGAATACCTATTCAAACTCTTTCAATACTGGAAAATTTTCAAGGCTTGGCCCTTTTTTCTTTTCTGGATCTTCCACATGAGATGCATATAATTGACATCCTTTCCTGAAACATCTCTTCAGATGTAAGGCTGAAATCTCCCTTATAGAAATGAGTCTTGGAATTCCTTTCACAATTATCTGTTTTCCTTCTTCATCAAGACAAGTAAATGTCTTTTTATGACAATCTAGGACAACATGATGCTTGTCCAACCAATCCATTCCAATTAATATGTCATTAGATCCTAATGGTATGATATTCATATCAGTATTAGTACTCACTCCATTTAGATATATTGGAAAACTTCTGATAGCCTCATTGATCCTTCTTTTGGTTCTAGTGGCTAGTTGAACCAAACTTGACTTTTCAAGCTTACTTTTCTCCAAATGTAATATATCCACTATTTTAGGATCAATGTAACAATTACTTGCTCCTGAATCAATTAAAATAACAATAGGTTGATTAATGATCTCACCTTCCACTTCGATCATATTGGATTGGTACTCTACATGTCGATTCTCTAAGGTTGCATATATTCTTCCCATGTCCTCCACTATTGTATCCTCTTGGATTTTGTGCATAGTCTTCGCTTTATCTCCTCTGTGAAGGAAATCCTTGTATAGGTGATTTTATTTGCACCCCCAACATTGGATTGGTGGTATTCCTCTTTTCCCCAAGGAATATTCTTTCTTGGATTCATCTTTGGCAGACTGATCTTGTTAATTTTTATTAGGGTTGTTTATGTTGAAAGGAGGTTTGAATACCTTCCTTCTATGATCATATTTCTTCTTTTTCTCATCCTTCCAATATTTCTACATGGATTATCTACCCTTTCCTTGCTCATATAGGTACTTATCCTTCTCGATGGTCTCTTTCCAAGCCCTAGGCTCATCATACTGAATATTTTCCTTATAAAGGGATGGCATTCCACTTAAAAACCTCTGTATCTTCACTTTTTCATCCTTGATAAATCCTACATACTTCAACAATCCCAAGAAATTCTTCTCATATTCTATAATGCTTCCCAACCTTAGTTCAAATAAATCTTGCATCTTCTTGTCATAGAAGTGCTTTGAAAGGTACTCCTTCTGAAAATGTTTCTTGAATTTCTTCCAAGTGATCCTTCTCTCATTTATGTGTTCAACTTGCTTATGCTGATCCCACCACATAACATCTTTTCCATGTAAATGGTAAGTGGAAATTATGGCTTCTAGGTTTGATGAGTAGTTATGCAATTGAAAATACCTCCTGAGTCCAAGTAGCCATGCTTCAACATCATCTTCCCTTTCTCTTTCACCATCAAAGGATGGTGGCTTAAGCTTCCTCAACTCTCCTTGCAAATTGTCCAATTCATGTCTTCTTCTTTGGTGCCTAACATAAGAAACCTCTGGACTACTCATGGAATATTCAGATGCATAAAATTTCCTTTCTGATTAAGGAGGTGATTAATTCCTATGGGTTCTTCTAGAACTTCTTGAATGACTAATTATTTTGTAGTTACCTCTTATTTCATGATATCTTTCTTCTTCCTCCCGCCTTGAGTCTGATCCATTCTTTCCTTGCCTATGCAACTGATTTAGGATTTGAATCACTTGAGTAGTTATTTGATTTTTTTTCTCTCATAAACCTCTCATTGTCTACTTTATAACTCTACATTTCTATTTTTAGGCTTCTCACAGTCTCTATTAATGTTTCTTGTTCCCCTTTGCTCCTGTGCTCATTTGATTCTGTCTCTGCATTACCAACACTTATATTTTGACCTTTGGATTCTTTATCATGACTGAAGGCTTCCTCTCCTTCCTCCATTTCTTGAATATGAATGATTATCTTGAAATGATATGGTTCTACTCCCTAATTCTGCAAAATGTGCAAGCCGCCATTTTGTTAGAAATATGCATATTATAGAAATTTTTCCAAACAATGCTACAAGTCCTTTTTTTGCTCAATTCATGAAGAAATATATCATCATTATCCAAATTATAAAAATTCAATGTTATTATACTCCAAATCATATTTCCAACTACTGTACTCATACCTCATTTCTATCTTTGAGCTGAAATTTATGGCTTCCTGAAAAATCCACCTTCACCCTCTTTGTGAATTTTCTCCATTGGTGCAATCTTATTGAAGTGAAAACTTTTGTCAACTGCAGAAGAAAATATATCAGAACTAGATAAAATTTTATATAGACATAGTTAATAATATTGAAAAGGAATTCATAACAACTCTTCGATTTTCAATCTTATACACCAATTAAAAATTACAACAATATGGAATCTGCAACTTTGTCCTTTTTCACCCTTCTTCCAAACATAGAATTTTTAGCAAAAATGGCTATCTCAAAATTTGTGCACTTATGGAAAAATTTCACTAATCAAATTTGTTTGTCTCAATTAGTATATAAAATGTTTAGTAAATACAATTTTCCAGTTTGTGAACTAGGCTCAAGTTTCCTCTGAAAATCTGAAAAATCTCTAAAAAGTGGCCCAAAATAGTGGATTTTGGCCTATTTCAGTATCCCCATTCCAATCTCCTTAGGATTTATTCAGTTCCTTCATGGGTTATTTGCGTGTCTTATTTTTGGACTCTCTCCAAGATTTTCAATTTAATATGGACCTTTGTCAATGATTTGGATCCAGATCTTTAATAACCAATATTTTGCATTTTTTGACAAATCCAAGAAGAATTGGACAATGGTCCTCTCTGACACTTTTGTAAATATACCATATGCAGAGAAAACCCATAAGTTTCATCTCAATCCAACTTAATGTGCTCTAGTTATGTCTAAAATACTAAAATGACTCCAGAATTTGTTTTTTTGAAATTGTGGAACAATTTTTCCTAAGTGTGATCTGCACCTTCGATCTCAAATCAAAAGTATTATGGATCGTTGATATTTTTCTATCGAAAATCGATGATTTAGGATAAATTATTTCCTTTGTGAACCAAACCTTCCCACCGATCTCCCCGATGCCCGATCACCTACCATCAATCATCGACCGTTTTTCTCCGCAAACAAAAATTCACCCACGAATCTCGCCAATGCCCGAACATCGACCATCGACCATCATCCATCGAAGATATTCCACAACAAACCCAGATTTCTCAAAAATATTTCCGAACTCCGAACATTGACGATCATACATCCCTTCGCTGATGTGGCAACTATGTTGACATGGCATGACACATGGGTTATGACCTGGCATGGCATGCCATCCTAAGACATCAACTAGGCTGACGTGGAATGAAACCTGGATGCTGACGTGGAATGACACATCATCACCTTCCTTTCTCCATCGACCATTGACAATTTCTCTTGGAAGAATATAGACATTGCAATAATTTTTTCGATGCTCGATCATCAACAATCGACGATCAGAGATATCTCTTGGAAAACTTCAACACTTCACCAAAACTTGTCGATCCAAGAACATCGGTCATCGACAATTGAATATTTCTCCTGGAGAAATTCGACACTTAACCAAAACTCTCTGATGCCCAACTGTCGACCATTGACAATTGAATATTTCTCCCAGCGAACTTCAAAACTTCACCAAAACTTGTCGATCCCCGACCATCGAGCATTGACGATCGAAGTTTTCTGTTAACAAATTTCAACACTTAGAAATGTTGGAAAAATTCCTCGGCGAATATGGACTTTCGATCTACCTTATTTTCCCAACCGTCAAAATGAATCTCATTTATCGATCTGCTAACTTTGTCAAACTTTGAAAAAATTACGATTTTTAATTTTTTCAAGAACGAATCTGGGTCATATATATCAAGATCGAACACGATCTCAACCGTTGATCCTCTGAACTTTTCTCTGCACTACAACGACCATTAAAATATGAATTTCCACGACCTTTTAGTTCAAATTCGGCTTTGCAACTCTACAGATAAAATCCATTAACTTCTCAAATAATTTTGAATTATTTCAAACTTGAATCTTCCCATGAATTTGGGGATCTTTCTCTCTAATCTTTCCGTTTTTCCCCAAATTCAAATAGTTTGAAAATATGCAATAGAGAATTTATCTAATTCACACTCGTTGTGGCCCATATCGGTATGGTGTTTCAACCAGAAGTTCTGATACCAATCTGTAACATACCCAACCACCCCTAGGTCGGGCGCGCTACCTTAAAACTCACTTCCAAACTAATTTAAAAAATTGATACCATTTAATTTATAGAGAAGCATGAAAGAAACATGATAACACCAAATGAAATAATCAAGATTCATGCTACAACATAAAATAAATGAATATAAGGCCATGTAAAACAATAACCAACAAGCATGCATATCATAACATATGAATATCAGAAATAATAATTAATACATAACGTAAATAAACATGTAAGCAGAGAAACACATGGCAAAGAGCACTTGTATTAATAAAAATAATTCACCAACTGGTTGTAGACAAAGGACGTTCCACCCAACCATAGACACTATTGTTCCAAGTCTCAACAACAGGTCACCCCCGAGCTAGAGCTATGATTCCACAAGGACGGTTTGAGGGTTTCACTCAACTTCCCAAACCAGTCAACACTCAATCTCTCACAGATTCCTCAACACACACAAAACAAAAGTACACCAACTCTCTTTTATCCAACCTACACAACCCAATAGAATGGACCCCCTTCTCTGCCATGCAGTCCCTCAGGCTGTCCACCTCCTTCCAGGGCTCTAGTACATCTGATCAAGAATGTCCATGTTGGGACGCTCAATACTCGTAGTTGTGAATAAAATTTAGTACATGTCAATGAATCTTAGGCATGCAGGAATTAATTCATGGCTAGAATACACTAGTAATCACTACAACCAGCCAACAATGGCTTCTCTACCAACAATTCGTTTCTCTTCCCCCCCCCCCACCAAGATCAAGGATGAATGAGTGATAGTGTGAATGAAGAGAACAAAATGGAGAGTGTGAATAATGAAAACTGAATGAACCCTTGAACAACCCAAAAATGGGTTTATATATTTACTTGAAAATCAAGAACCACATGGCCTTTCCCCAAGAAGCACATGTAATCACTTCTCTCCATTAAAACAATTATGATTAAATAAAATGACTTAGCCCCTTAATCCCCCTCTCTCATGGAATCATATCCCCCTATAACTCTTTTACTTGTCTATATAGTAGCCATCGATGTATTTTATTATTAATAATGATCAAAACATTACATTTCCTAGGCACACTGGCCTCTTTAATGTTTGGGCACTCCGACCTTTCATCAAATAAACAAAATTCATGATTTAATATGGGGACTTAAAACATGGGTATTACAACCACGTCACCAAGTATCATTATATAGGGAGATGTTGCAGTGTCGTAGGCATCTAGGGTCTTGCAGCATCCAATCCCTATCTTAAATATTCTTTGGGTGTTGTAGCATCATGATGTGTTTCAACAACTAGATTTTTGTGTCAATTATGATCATGTTGCAACAACTGAATTTCTACATTAGTTATGATTGTGTTGCAACATCGCAAATGTGTTGTAGCAACTGGATTTCTGTGTCAGTTATGATTGTGTTGCAACTATTGGATTTCTGCGTCAGTTATGATCATGTTGCGACATCGCGATGTGTTGCAACAACTAGATTTATGCGTTAGTTATGATTGTGTTGTGACAACTGTATTTCTACATCATTTATGATCATGTTGTTGCAACCATATTTTTGCGTCATTTATGATCGTGTTGCAACATCACATTGTGTTGTAGTAGCTAGATTTTTGTGTCAATTATGTTCGTGTTGCAACATTGCAATGTGTTGTAACAACTGGATTTCTTCATCAGTTATGATCATGTTGCAACATCATGATGTGTTGCAACAACTGTATTTCTATGTTAGTTATGATTGTGCTACTGCAACTACAAGTATACATTAATTACGATCGTGTTGCAACAGCTAGATTTTTGTGTTATTTATGATCATGTTGTAACATTGTGATGTGTTGCAACAACTAGATTTTTGTGTCAATGATCCAGATTTATGAGTGGAACGAAACGAAATACATATCTATGACATTAACATATATATCCATAGAATAATAATAGAGATATAGTGAAACTTAACTTCTATTCAATAAAGAAATATTTTGAAACTGTAAAATGCAGAAGGAAACAATCTTGCTCGAATGGTGGTAGCTAATCTCTAAGAAAAGATGTGGCGGCTACACGCATTCGTCTGAGCACATTACAATGAGGCCTCTAGGAATTTTTAGCATCAAGAAGAAATCAGAAAACCCTAGACATCCAAACACCTAACCCTAGGAGATGAAGCGCCAAAAGTCATGTGGGCCCCGATGGGGTAAGTTGGTACATCAACTTCTCGGGGTCGTAACTTTTGCATATGATATCCATTTTAGGTGCACGATAACCTGATGGAAAGGTCTATATGATAAATAAAAAAATTTCCATCACACTCTAACTTCATGTATAGTGTGACTGTGGTGAGCCCAAAAAACACTGTTTAGGGCCTCAAAATGACCCCAAAATTTTAGGACCCGAAAAGCTTGAAAGCAACTGCCAAGATGAAAACTGTATGCAAGCCAGTTGGAAGAGGTGGGTGGACAGTGATATCCACTTGGATAAATCCTCCCCCCTTAGGAAGAAATGGTCTCCATTGCATTGAGTCCCCCCATCAGATGAGGAAATTTCTACTAAATTTGGCCCCGGGTGAGCCACTTTCCTTGGTGCAGGAGCTGCCTCGCTTTGACAACATGATAAATGTGAAGCTTTTGTTGGAGAGTACCCTTGACCTATGTGTCCACAATATGATCAGTGGATTCCTATTCCATGCAGTCAGGATTGAGTTATGTCTGTGTCAACTGTTCTGTTATCTCTGAGGTGTCCAATAATGGTGGAAAGTATGGCCGAAGGAGGTCCACATTAAACACTGGGTGCAAGCCAAGGAATGGATGAATGTCGAGGTCAAAATCATTGTTACCCACAACCTTAGTGATGGTGTAAGTCTGATAGCAGAGTGGATGAAGCTTTCGATGGGGTCTTGTAAGACGTTCTTTATGCAAATGCAACCAAAATTTATCACCCACCTGAAACTTGTGGGGCACCCGGTGTTGATCATGGAGCTGCTTGTACTTGGCATTGGAATTATGCAAAATATCCTAAAATTGTTGGAAGATGTGTTGGATTCGTTCAATGAACTGAGTGCCTTTGTCGGCTTTGGTTTGAGCATGGTATGATTTTGCCTGTGTGGACGCAAGGGGTAGTGCAACATCAATGAGACTCAATGGTTGAAATCCCAAGCCCATTAGAAAGGGGTTGTGGCTGGTTGAGATATGTATATCTATGTTGTAAATGTGCTGGACATAGGGAAGACTCACATCCCATGTGCGTGGATGCTTGGAATTGTACCTGCGAAAGATATGCATGATCATCCTGTTGACGACCTTCGTTTGTCCATCCGTTTGGGGGTGGAAGGCCGTGGATTTGGTTATCTTGGTGTTCAATTGTGACTAGAGGCTCAACTAGAATGTGATGAGGTGATCCAGGTGGATATCAGTGTCCACCCAACTATTCCAAGTATCTCAAAACAATTTGTTGGCAATTTACTATTTTTAGCAGTTTTTCAGGTCCTAAACTTTTGGGGTCATTTTGAGGGCCTAAACGATGTTTTTTCGCGACCGGGAACCTCCAAGATCGTTGAAGGAATGATTGAAATTTGAAATGAATATCCTTGTCGATACCTTTCCAACGAGCTCTTATGCATCCCAAACGAATATTGCATGCCCAAAACGGGTTGCACAAAATTGTTGGCTTTTCATCTTCTAGGGGGGCGTAACTTTGGCATACGGTCTACGTTTGGGGTGCATGATAGCTCGTTGGAAAGGTTTCAATGCAGATATTAATTTCATGGGATCAATAATGACTTTGATAATCATTGATGTGCTCGATAACGAAAAATATTTGTTTAGGCCCTCAAAATGGTCCTAAAAGTTTAGGACCTAAAAAACTGCTGAAAATAGTAAATTGCCAACAAACTGTTTTGAGCTAGTTGGAATAGGTGGGTGGCTACTGATATGCACCTAGATCATGAGGAACCAAATGTCTCGATCTGAGACGATGGTCTATGGTATCCCAAAATGTATGCGCACTCGTTCGAAGAGGATCTTGGCAGTGGCCTCAACTGTGATGCTCTTCTTGCAGGTGACGATAACCACCATCTTGGAAAATCAATCAACAACCACGAAAACATAGTCATTTCCCTACTTGGTTGAATGAAGGCCTGACATGCAATCCATATAGATGGATTCCCAGAGCCTATCAAGAGTAGGCAGAGGGGTGTACATGCCTTGTTTCTTAATGGTCAATTTGGCAATGACGCAGGCCGTGCAAGACCTGATATACTTGTTGAAATCATGTCAAAGTTTCGGCTAATAGAAATGTTGTTGTAGCACTGCCATTTTATTTTCTATGCTAAAGTGTCCTTCCACCCAATTGTATTGATTTTCCCAAATAAACTTCGCTTTCTTGCTTGATGGGACACATAGATGACCCAGATGGAACAACAACCCGTCCTGGAGATGGAAATTAGTGACAACTATGTTTTTTCCCATCACATGGTAGGTAGTGGAAAAGTCAAGATCTCTCTCATAGGTTGGGGGCATCCGAAGGTATCATGTTCGAATGAGTGTAGCACCCTGGTTAGTGTTGTAACGAGAGGTTGAATGGGTTAGTTAATGATGCAATTTGTGCTCCTTATCTTATACCATATGTTGATATGGGACTGGTGCAAGTATGTGGACCACTTCTGATGGCAGTCATTCTACAACTTCCCTTGTGTCTGCATGAACTGTAGATGCTTATGATCAGTGTGGATGATTGTCTCCTTCTCGAGAATGTAATGCCTCCACTAGCAACAAGCTTGTACAATCGAGTACATTTATTTTTCGTAAGTGGGGTACTTATAGACGATATCTGATAGAGTCTCACTATGATAGGCCATGAGATGTCCATGTTGAGTGAGAACTGTGCCCACAAAATAATATGAAACATCTATCTCAATCCCAAAAGGTTTCTATAGGTCATGTAGTGAGAGCACTGGGGCTGAGCACAAGCGCTGCTTCAAATCATCAAACACTTTTTGTTACGATTGGCCCCACATGAATTTTTCCTTGCCACCACCACTGGTCATTTGGCTAAGAGCCCATGTAATGTGGGAGAACCCCAACATGAACTCGCCATAGAAATTTGGAAGGCCTAAGAATTTCCAAAGCTCATTGATTATGGTCGGGGCTGGTCAGTCTTAGAAAACATGGATCTTGGCTCGATCAACATGCACCCCACGCTCATCAACAATGTGTCCTAGGTACTGGACCCTATTCCCTCCAAAGGAGCATTTTTCCAATTTTTCATATAGCTCGTGTTGTCACAAAGTGTGCAGATCTTGCTAAATATATTGTAGGTATTCCAGCAAACTCTTGTTGAAGATGAGGATGTCATCCAAATAAACCACCACAAAAGAATTAGTGAAAGGACGCAAGATATCATCCATCATCCTCATGAAAGTTACTAGTTCATTTTTCAAGCCAAAAGGCATGACCATCCATTCAAAAAGACCTTCTTTGGGCTTGAGGACGGTCTTCCATACATCAATCTACTTTATTGAGACCTAGCGGTAGCTGGAATCCAGATCAATCTTACTGAAGTATTTTCCCCCCTTTAGCTAGTTAAGGATATTGTCAATTCAGGGAATTGGGTATCGTTTCTTGACTATGATTTTATTTAGGGCCCAGTAGTCAATGGAGATTCGCCATGTCCTATATTTCTTCTACACAAGCATGTTTGGGCTTACACAAGGTGATGAACTTGGTCGAATGTGCCCCTTTTGGAGCAGCTCTTGGATATGGAACTTGATTTCCTCATTTTTTGACAGAGAGCGACGATATATTGGCCCATTGGGTAGCGGTGCATCGAGGGTCAGATCGATTGAGTGCTTGACCTGAAAGTGCATAGGTACCCTAGTGGGCGAGGAGAAGATGTATTTGTATTATTCCATGACCTTATACACTTGCTTCTGCTACATGGAGAGGCCTATCATGGAGGCCATGGATGACTCTGCAACCTTCCACTCACTTTGAGCACGAATCACAAAGAATAAAAACTTCCCATTTTGAGAGATGACGTTCTTGCATTGCTTGGAAGAGATCAATGAAATGGAAGTAGGTGGGACTACCTCGGGTATCCTGTACAATTTCCTATCCAAAGTAATAATAAAACTACGAGTCCTATACTCATATACAAAATGACATTTCCATAAATAAGGTTGGGCCAAAATAACATCACAAACTTCAAGGGGGGAGGCATCACACAATAACTCATCTTTGAAGGGCTTGATGCCATAGGGCAGGTGACACTGTTGGTTGACGTGGAGATTGCTTCATTGATGGAGCCATGCGATGGTGTATGGTTGTGGGTGTGGTGTTGTCGACAGAGAAAAACACTTGATGAACTCCACTGACATGAGACTCTTCTGGCTATCACTATCAATGATGAAGTGCAACGAAGTACCCTTCACTCACATCTATGAATGAAATAGGTGCTCACCTTCCTCTGGTTCATCAGGTTCATTGGGCAGGACCTTGGTGGTAGAAACGATGGCACTAGGTTCTATGTCAATGATCTTTCTCCCTTTTTCTAGCTTTGACTCGGAGTCTGAGCCCACATCTGATACAAAGGCTTTCACCTCAGCCACCAATGACTGATTTGAGAAACATTCAACGATGTTATGCTAGGTGTTGTTATGGAACTCACACCACTTCTTAGTGTATTTATTTGTCTTCCCATTGTCCTTATTTTCTTGTGGTTCATATTGGTTGTCCTAAGGCTCTCCATCCTTTCTCCTCCCTTTGTTTTGCGGGTTGGGGCCACCTTTACCCTGCTTCTTCAATGAGGGGTTCAGAGACCCAAACTGCTGCATCTTTTGTTTCAGCTTCTTCTCGATTTTTACAACATATCGATAGGCCACACCCAAGGACAAGATGTCTAGAAAATCCATTTATGTCTGGATGTATCTATGCAGACCACCACATTACTTGAGCACCATATGTATCTCAGATTCTTTGATACTCGGTTTGGTGCACAAGGTATGGAAGACATTGGTGAACTCTGGCACTATTTGGTCCCTTTCATGTCGCAGTGTGGTCCATCTTGTATATAATTCATCATAACTTCCAATAGGGTATTATTTTTCCTTAATAACATCATTGAAAGAACCCCAAGTGGGTGTGACTACAAATAATGTAGATCCCTATGTTTCCTTTTCTCACAAAAGTCTCCCACCAATCTTTGACATGAGGGATGACCTTATGGAGCGCAAATGTAATATTTTCTCTATCAGAAAAGTTATGTACATAAAAATACCCTTCTAGAAGGTTTAACCATTTGTCTACAACATCTTCATCTATTTTAGCTTCAAATATAGGAATATCAAAATTGATATGTACCTTGAAGGGGGCAATGACTCCGCTCAAGGAAGATGCGTCGCTTGTTGTCAGTTGTCGAAGGATTTGCGTAAAATTGCCCATCATCTCGTTCCTTTTTCGCATGAGGGATTCCTCGAGAAACAATTTAAAGGGATCTCATGCACCATCATATCTCTTTTCTTCCCCCATGGGCGACCATCAAGTTCGGTGAGGCTGATCTTGCAAAGGCTCAATTGGTTCAAGTCCCAATTGCTTATACCATGACCTTGTTGGGGATAGGCACAAAGAAACAAATGAAGAGTAGACCACTATGATACCAATGACCCAGATTTATGAGCGAAATGAAATGAAACATAGATCTAACATTAATACAAATATACAAAGAACAATAATAGAGGTATAGTGAAACTTAACTTCTATTCAATAAAGAAATCTGTTGGAACTGTAAAATGCATAATGAAACAATATTGCTTGAATGGTGGTAGCTAATCTCTGAGAAGAGATGTGGAGGCTACGTGCATTCATCTTAGCACATTACAATGAGGCCTCCAGGCCTTTTTAGCATCAAGAAGAAATAAAAAAACCCTAGACATCCAAAAGGATAACCCTAGGAGATGAAGCGCCAAAATTCATGTGGGCTAGTTGGTACAACAACTTCCCAGGGTTGTAACTTTTGCATACGATCTTTGTTTTAGACGCACCATAGCCTATTGGAAAGGTCTATCCAAGGACTACACATTTTTCCATCACACTTTGACTTTCTCTATAGCGATAATGAGCCCAAAAACGTTTTTTGGGGCCTCAAAACGTCCCTAGAAGTTTAGGACCCGAAAATCTAGAAAAAAACTACCAAGTTTACAACTATATGTGAGCTAGTTGGAAGAGGTGGGTGGCCACTGATATTTGCCTAGATTAGTCAATTATGATTTTGTTGCAACATTTTTATGTGTTTCAACAACTAGATTTCTACGTTAGTTATGATCATGTTGAAACAACACAATTTTTGCGTGAGTTATGATTGTGTTGCAACATCACGATGTGTTGCAAAAACTTGATTTTTGCGTCAATTATGATCATGTTGAAACATCACGATGTGTTGCAAAAACTGGATTTCTATGTCAGTTATGATCATGTTACATCAACTGAATTTCTATGTTAGTTACAATCATGTTGCAACAACTGGATTTCTACGTTAGTTATGATCGTGTTGCATCATTGTGATGTTTTACAACAACTATATTTCTACGTCATCTATGATCATGGTGCAAAATCGTGATGTGTTGTAGAAATTGGATTTATGTGAATTCTAAAGAAACGTCTTCATCAAATCCCTGTAATATTTCTATGTATACTGTCCATCCTCTGGCCTAATTTTTTTTGCATACTTCATCATCAACTTGGAGAAATCATGTATCTAGCTCAAGACGAATGATAGAACCACCCATGGTTTTCTGGTAGAATTCTACTATCATAGTTTGTGACTTCCATTGGTAGCTTGCAGAGGTATTGCAAAATTCTGGTGGGGGAAATAACTAAAGGTACTTCTTCACCACCTTTTGGAAATGGAAAATTTGTGAAGGAAAGAGAAGTTCGAGGAGGAATTATTGCGGCTTGTCATTGAGTGGACATGGAAATGGTGAGGTGGAGGGGTTGTTTGATTTCCTATCGTGGGATTGGTGGTCATACAGGTCGGCCACATGCATTTTAAATTTCATTCATTAGTGTGTAAAGATGGTAGTTAATATTCGTGGGAAATTCTTTATGGCACATGGATGGGTGGTTAGATCAGTCAAATCAACTCAATGTCAATTAAATGATGTGCAACGTGTAAAAGAGTGGTGTGTACCTTTTCATTTCTTACCTCATGCATCACATATCACATTCACATGAGTTGGCATGTTGTCATGAGGTGGCTTGTTGCGTTGGTAGCTCATGTCGTGTCCTTGGTGGTGCTATGTTCTTTGTAAAGAGTATTGCCACGTCGCCAAACGTCACTATGTAGGGATATGCTGCAACATCATAAGTGTCTAGGGTGTTCTAATAGTCGATCCCTTTCTTAAATATTCTCTGGGTGTTGTAGCATCGCGATGTGTTGCAACAACTAGATTTCTGCATTAGTTATGATCATGTTGCAACAACTAGATTTTTGTGTTAGTTAGGATAGTGTTGCAACAACTGGATTTTTGTGTCAGTTATGATCGTGTTGCAGCAACTGGATTTTTGCGTTAGCGATGATTGTGTTGCAACATCGTGATGTGTTGAAACAACTAGATTTATGTATCAATTATGATCATGTTACAACAATTGTATTTCTGCATCAGTTATGATTGTGTTACAACAACTAGATTTCTTCGTTAGTTATGATTGTGTTCCAACAACTAGATTTCTGCATAAGTTATGATCATGTTGCAACATCACGATGTTTTGTAGCAACTAGATTTCTATGTCAGTTATGATTTTTTTGCAGCATCGGGATGTGTTGCGGCAAATGGAGTTTTGCATTGATTATGATCATGTTGCAACAAATGGATTTCTCCATTAGTTATGATCATGTTGCAACATTGCAATGTGTTGTAGCAACTAGATTTCTGCATCAATTATGATCGTGTTACAACATTGTGATGTGTTGCAACAAATAGATTTTTGTGTCAATTATGATCGTGTTGCAACAATTGGATTTTTGTGTTAGTTATGATTGTGTTGCAGCATCACAATGTGTTGCAACAACTAGATTTTTGTGTCAATTATGACCGTGTTGCAACATTGTGATGTGTTGCAACAATTGGATTTCTATGTCAGTTATGATCGTGTTGCAACAACTAAACTTCTATGTTAGTTATGATCATGTTACAACAACTAGATTTATGTTTCAGTTATGATCATGTTGCAACATCGTGATGTGTTGCAACAAATGGAT
The DNA here is from genome assembly GCA_009831015.1 of Picea engelmannii. NCBI lineage: Eukaryota > Viridiplantae > Streptophyta > Pinopsida > Pinales > Pinaceae > Picea > Picea engelmannii. Next base: position 1,073,626 of record ML784139.1, on the reverse strand, counting down.
TTCTACGTTAGTTATGATTGTGTTGTAGCAATTGGATTTCTACGATAGTTATGATCATGTTGCAACAACTAGATTTCTGCGTCAGTTATGATCGTGTTGCAACAACTAGATTTTTGCATCAGTTATGATCGTGTTGCAACAACTAGATTTATGTGTCAGTTATGATCATGTTGTAGCATCGTGATGTGTTGCAACAATTAGATTTTTTCATTAGTTATGATTGTGTTGCAACAAATGGATTTCTACGCCAGTTATGATCATGTTGCAACAACTGGATTTCTGCGTCAGTTATGATCATGTTGCAACATCACGATGTATTGTAGCAACTAGATTTATGCATCAGTTATGATCGTGTTGCAACAATTGAATTTCTGCATTAGTTATGATCGTGTTGCAACATAGCGATGTGTTGCAACAAATGGATTTTTGTGTCAGTTACGATTGTGTTGCAGCATCGTGATGTGTCGCAACAACTAGATGTCTTCATTAATTATGATCGTGTTGCAACAACTGGATTTTCGTGTTAGTTATGATCATGTTTCAACATCGCGATGTGTTGCAGTGATTAGATTTATGCGTCAATTATGATCATGTTGCAACATCGTGATGTTTTGTAGCAACAATATTTCTGCATCAGTTATGATCGTGTTGCAACAACTGGATTTTTACGTTAGTTATGATTATGTTGCAGCAAATGGATTTTTGCATCAATTATGATCGTGTTTCAACATCGCAATGTGTTGCAACAAATGGATTTTTGTGTCAATTATGATCATGTTGCAACAACTGGATTTCTGTGTTAGTTATGATCATGTTGAAACAACTGGATTTCTGTGTTAGTTATGATCACGTTGAATCATTTTTATGTGTTGCAACAACCAGATTTCTACATCAATTATGATCGTGTTGCAACATCATGACGTGTTGCAACAATTGGATTTATGTGTCAATTATGATCGTGTTGCAACATTGCGATGTATTGCAACAACTGGATTTATGTGTTAGTTATGATTGTGATGCAACAACTGTATTTCTACATCAGTTATGATCATGTTGCAACAACTATATTTTTGCGTCAGTTATGTTCATGTTGCAACAACTAGATTTCTAAAGTAACATGTGGTGACTTCTCCTTAGAAAGTACATTTTGTTTTTCATGTGATGACAGAGAGTTCAGTTGAACGTATGATGGAATCATACTTCATCGTAAGTACGATGAGTCTAGCATGACTAAAAATGGATAGTATGCTTCATCATAATTGTGATGTTTTAGTGATGAACCTTCATTGGTAAATTGTTGAAAAATGGTCCCAATGTACTAGTTCCCCATCTCAACCTATGCAGGATCCACCTCCACCAATGCTACAAAATGGGAAAGCATAAAGTAAAAGGGAGCATTGACTCTTCCACACAATCCATGGCCACCCAAACAATTTCATCTATGCTTAGACCACCATGTGCCATATGTGATATCACTGGGAACACTACCTTCAACCATCCAAGGCTCCCAAATTGAAGGAAATTTACAATGTCGATGACTTAGATCTTGATTCCTCCATACTTTTTGTTGAATTCCCTACTTCTAATTCCTTGACCACCCATATTAAGTCCTTGCACACTAATCACCCACGTTCTTTGTGAAACACCTATGTCCATTATTCCTACCATTATCCCTATATCCCCCATTATCAGGATGACCTTCACATTCTCCTCTAGTTGGATTATATGTGCCAGGATGAGCCAAACTTAATGACTGAAGACCCAACTCCCCATCGTTATCAGACTCAACAAACCAATTCTCAACCTACAATTGGCATTGGCCCCTATGAAGTGCATACCAATGATAATTCCAAGTAGCTTCTTTATATATCACCTTCCATGGGATAAAATCTATCCAATAACATCTCCTTATCTATAGGCATACATCATAGCACTCCCAACATGCCTCATGTATCTTTGGTCTCAACATCAGTGGCACCTTTGTCCATTATTCTTTCATCCACCTCTTTGGATGTAGCGTATGTGAACAATGTTTCTCATTTCCGTGGTAGGGGAAGGGGACATGACACTTGCATGCTACATATACACATAGCATGGGGCATCATTCCCACCTATCCATACTTGATCATTTCCCCCCATCACCATCCGATCAGGGGGGATCTCATGCTTGGGGGCATGATGCCCCCTTTCACCAAATGTAGAGTTGATCACTATCCACTCTATGCCTAAGCCTTGATGGTCTAGGTTGGGAATAATTTCCTCTCATCCAATGGGATGTTTATCTTACCAGTCTCACTGGCACACTATCTACACATTTCACATAGTCGATTATCATTACCCATATTGGAACATTCTATTGTATGCAATTCAAAAGTGTATTGGTGATCCCACTATTACCATAGGTCCCCATGCTTGACTTGGTGGGAGGGATAACTCTAGGACCTATTCTAAGTAGTTCATCCCCACATACTGATTAAGATTGATGCAGCATATTCACCATTGGAATCATATTTTTGATCCATTCTTAGAATTTCTTTCTTTGATACTTCATCGGGAATCCATTTTTCTAAGAAGAGTCAAAGATCATAATTCTTGTTCAACAATTTACATCACTTGAACGCCATATTTTTTTCATTGGTGTTGACTTGTGAAAAAAGATTCCCCATAGAAAATCACTTTTATTCTTGGATATAGGTCTCCTCTAGGCCTTGATTTCCTTGGAATTTAGCATAGTTTTCTCCCCTTATGCTCATCTCATTTGCATGTTATTCCTAGAAATTTATTATAGGACCCCCTCACTTGGGTAGATGTATTATCAATTCATCCTATGAATTTTCCATCTACTTGGTGATAGAGCCTTCCTCACATGGGAACCCTAGAATAGTGACCCCCATTTCATTTGTTTCCCATGTTGTTTCATTCCCCTATGGATTGGGAGTCCACTTAGTCTCCATATTCGAGTCTATCCCCATGCATTTATTCTCATCATGTTAACAACCACACCCTCTAGACTCCCATATTTATGGTTGGTATCTATTGTATTTTCACTTATCATAGGCCCCCACTTCATCCATACCATGATAATACTTCATTTTAATGCCTCCATTCAACCACTTATGTCCCTACCATTGATCACCTCCATGAACAATGTTCACTTTTTCATTACAACTAATTGGTTGTTTTCTAGGAGATTTATCTCCTCTTTATCCCTCCACATCCCTAATTGGTTTCCCCCACAAGGATTCCTATTGGACATAATGTATTTTGACACACTTGGTTTGATTTGTTTTATACTTGACTTGAATATTTCAAATCTTACATGTCCTCCTGTCTAATCCCATTGGCATTATTAGAAGAATCTTTCCATTTTTCGATTGGTTCCCCCAACAAGGATTCCACTTGGACATGGTGTATTTCAACACAACTAGTTGATTTTTTTTATCCTCCATTAGTATCTTACAAATATTACCCTCTCCTCTAGGCCAAACCCATTGGCATTACCAAGAGGGGTTATTCATTTTCTAGTTGGTATCCCTCATTAATATTCCAATTGGATATTGTGTCTCTTAGTAAATTGGTTTTATTTTTTCTATCCCCCAGTAGGATATTACAATCTTACCCTTTCCCTCTTGATCAACCCCATTGGATTTATCAGGAGAGTATATGCACTTTCTGTTTTGCCTCCCACATTGGGATTCAATCAGGTACCATGTCTCTTGACAAACTAGTTTGATTTGTTCTATCTTCCACTAGGATCTTACAAATATTACCTTCTCCTCCTACCAATCCCTTTTTCACTTTTGGGAGGGCCTTATACCTCTCATGTACTCATTTCAGTATTTGGAAGCATTCCTAGGTTTCCCTTGTTTAAAGAATCTGAGATGAGTCACCCTCATGTCCAATGGATTATATTCAACTCCACCTTGTGTTCTGTTACATTTTTTAGTAGCTTAATGAGTTGTACCCATCACATGTTTCATATATATTGACCTCTAGTTGTCCCCATAGTTCCACTCATATGTCCATGAAAATCCTTGTGCCCAGTAATCGACTACTCCTTATGGAAAGTTTTTAGTTATTTCCAAGTCAACCCTACATTTATGCTTTGAACAAGGCAAGTCTTGATTCCACCTCTCATTGCTTTCCCATCCATCCCTGGTGTCAGTATCTATCAAACACATTATAATTTCAACCTCATGTTGGTCCCAAGGAGCTTCATTTTCCTTGGTTCGAATAGGAATCCCCTTATTGAATTCAACACCTATAATATAGAGGCTCGACTTAGAGGATTGTGTACCTTGGGCTCATTAGGGAGCACCTAGGACCACATAGAGGGAGATATCATTGCCCTGTGACTTGGTTGTTTCTCATGTGCTCAACTTCACCTTCTTGCATGCTTGAGACCCATAAACTTGATAGTTCAGTGCTCAAGTTGAGTACATCGTTTTATTGGACATGTGTGAGATGTAGTAGACCTCATGAGGGGGTTTCCCTTCAGGTAGTCCCCTCCATGTTCCAACATTAACAGTCACCTCCATAGCTATGAATTCACATATTGTTTTTAGATACCAGGCCTATGCATATTATTTCACTCTTGGGTGTTGTTGACTCTCCCCTATCAAGATCAACACCTCCATTCTAAGGGTTAGTACTATGTACCCTGGTACCTATTCAACCCTCTGATGCATTACCTTGGACGAGGCTGAGAGAGTTATAATTTCTCTCAGACTTGGTAGGATCTCATGTGCTCAACTCCAACTCATCATCATACATATATTCATGATTCAACCTTAGATTTTGTTCCTCATATTTGATTGGCTCTCTTCCTTTGTTCTTAGAGCCCTCAGGTTGAGATCTCACTTTGTTAGCTCATCATAGATATTTGGAGCTCCATTCTTATTCAAATGTCTTCTTAGGTTTCTTCCAACCCCCTCATATAGCTTGGGGGAATAAATTATTATTTACTCAGATCAACCATAGTTGGGATGTACATTTGGTATTTCCATCCAGATATGTGTATATGAGATTGAGTATGCCATTTTGATTTTTTTTTCCATGTATTGCTAGCACCATATTGTACTTGAGACCTTATTATTGTCTCACTATTGTATTCATTACCATGATATACCTCAAAGCGAATAGTATTCTTCCCCCGTCCCATTGATATTATGTACCTCACCATCTTGTGACCTTATTGTAGACATGTTATCTTCTTTTTCCTCTTCAGCAGTTGGTTCTTTGGTTCTTTTTCCAGTGGCACTTCTCTCCCTCCTCGAATGCATCATTTATTAGTGAAATAAAACTATAATGTATTTCAGTCATACGATGTTATCCTAACCTCATACATTGGGGGGCATCTATTATCACCCAAAAAATTCTCACCTAGCCAAAATTGCTAGGATTACCAAAATACACCCTGCATAATATGAGTATCCTATGTTTACACCCAATTTCACATAATTTTTCACTAAAATAACTTAGGAAACCACTTTCATTAAATTTGTTTTCATTTAATAAAGTTATAAAACACTTTTATGACTTTTTCCCTCTTGAAATTATCCAAAAAAAATAAAATTAAAAGTAATGGTTAAAATTGATTTGGTCAAATAATCATACTTTATCATTTTGAACCTATCAAGGATAACCACTATTTTTCTTATAAATTCAAGAGGTTTCCCTCATTTTCCACATCCCTCATTGAAAGTAATGAAGTTCTACCAATATTTCCCTAGAATATTTGGTCACATTTCACTACCACTTTCAACCACAAAGGAGAGAGATACATCCTATAGTTGCACACCTGGGAAAGAAAAAGGACCCTCCCACAGAGAGGTCAAAATATGATACAAGTATTTAAAAGTTGTTCTCCATCGATGTTACTGTAATTCTTTCCATTGGGTATAGAGTTTATTCACATTCTTTGTATCTATATATCTATCTCATTTTGCACCTATTTTTTTCTTTATTTTATTTATTTTCATGGTAGAATAGGGTCAATAAGAATGTGGATCTATTTTTAAAGTAGGTTTTATATGATTTATATCCATTTCTTTTGTGATATATCAAAATCTCCAGATTTGTAGGTTTTCTTACCCTTGCTACATATTTGCACCAACATAATGGTGACTCCATTGGGGATCTGAGCCAATATCAAGATCCTTGGTTGTGGGTGTGTGGTAAATGGTTGTTATTCCATTTTTATCTTGTTTCCATGAGTTTTTCAAGGGTCTCTAACATTATATGAAATTTTGTTTGTATTTTTAGGTTACATGAGTTAGAAAACACTTATGAAACCCTAGGATATGAGGCTACAGGTTCAAACTTCAAACCCTGGGACAAACACACTTTTCCTAGGAAACAATAGAGTTGGGAAAATCACTTTCTGAGCATGATTTTGCCACTAACTAATGCACCTTTTTGACATGTTTCTACCACTGGTTAATGGAATTTCTAGGTCTATTTATTCCACTGGCCAACACACCTTTTGTTAGGATCCAATCCTAACCCCTCTCCATGGGTCATTAGTTAGTAGGATATGTTTTCTTTTTAATAAAGGCCGAAATTAGTTAATAAGGCCTAATAAATAAAGAAGAATAAGTCAATGTAAGAAGACCTAATAGAAGCTTCCAGTTCTAGAAATATCTTCCTCTAGAAGTTTCCTTATAAGGTAGAATTAGTATAAATAAGAGTAGGAGGCATTGGATATTTTGTCTTGGAGATTATTGTAATAGATCTCTAATCTGTTGAAGGCTGCCCCCTCGAAGAGGCAACTAAACATTGTTATCATAATAAAGTTTCTCTTTGATGATTATTCTGGTGTTATTCTAGTGTTCTTATGATATTTTTCTAGATATATCATTATTATTCTATCATTTCCTGCTAGATATTTTTTGTTCTACATAATATATTGTATCAAGAATATTGGAAGTGGTATTAGAGCTCTTTCCAGGGAAAGACTTGTGGGTTTTTTTTTTCCAGGGTAGATATGTATTCTGACATATTTAAGCTACAAATATCTGTCAATACATGCATAAAACCGTGGTCGGGGAGTCATACACATGGGAAATACAAGTGGTTCTTAAGCACACATATGTTTTCCACCCTTGTAACCCTTGTTGGTACCCCTTCGAGTGGTAGCGCATTAGACAATACCTGTATACAGATCGACCTAGGCATCTTGAAGCCCTCTGTAGATAAATTGATTGGTCGTTTTACTGTTATAGTGTCATCGAGAAAAACACTCGAGAAGTGACTCTCTAGTACCTGGGTAGTTAGGTAGTACGACTAAGGGTATGGTCTAGCCTCCTTAGTTGGTACCCTGATATATTCATATGAGTACTATTGTTGGACCCCGCACGTATATAAGAGATCTATAACATAGGGAAAACCCTTGACTGTAAACTCCCTACAAACCCTAACCTTTGGGAACAAAACAAAAAAAGAAAAGACAATATATATTGCAGTGAAACCTTGCAGTATACATTGGGGTTGTGAAATTACTACATCTTTTGTCATGTTACGAGTTTGGGCATTCTGCCTCTGCAGTATTATTCAGTTCAGAGTATAACTCCACATGAGTAAAAAAAAAAGTCTGGACCTTTCAACACCCTTATTTGTGACCTATCCCATTGCATTCCTCTCTTCATTTTGATCACAATGGTACCCTTCAATTTTAATCATTTTTTTCCTGTAGACCCAACCCCCTCTAGGACACCTTTCTTGAGAACTATCCCATCAGATTCATCTCTTTGTCCTGATCACCCGGGTACCTATCATTTTTAAGCCCATTTTTTCCATCTCGACACCTCTAGTTCTACTTAAGACTTCACCATGCCTACCACTCAATCTCAGTCCCAAGAAACCTTGGAGGATAGAGTGTCGCACATAGAACAACAAATTGACGACAATATAGCTTCCCTCCGCAATGAATTCACCATATCCCTTGACTAGCCATACAAAAAATTGGTGGAACTCTTCAGGGGTAAGAATGTTGAGCCAAACCCATAAGAACTTTAGTCTTCTCATTATGAACATACTTAGTCCTCCCGCTCCCCTTGGGGTTCTCCACCTTCTTGGAATAAGGTGCCCAAAGTTGACATGCACAAATTTGATGGTTCCAACCTAGTCGGGTGGGTTTCTCAAATGGAACAATACTTCTCCCCTAATGATATTAGAGATGATGAGAGAAAACTCCATGTAATGGTTTTGTACTTGGATCAATAACGCTGGCAGTGGTGGCAGTGTCATAAGAAATGTTATCTAGGACTTCCCAATTGGAACTTGTTCTCCAAAGTAGTTTGTGCCTGTTTTGATAAGGAATAACAATTTTTGGGCTGATTCACTAAGCTACACCAAACTGGATCTATCACAGACTTCATCACATCATTTGAATAGTTGGTTATCCGTACTGAGGGCTTATTTGATGAATTTTACCTTGAATTTTTTATCAGTGGTTTTAAAGAAGCTTCAAGGCTCATGTGAAAATGCATCATCTTACTACATGGTTGCAGGAATGTCAATTAGCCATGGAAGTAGAGACCATCCTCTAGTCCCTGAAGGCTCCATTTACCACCTGTCCTCACCCAAGGGCTACCCCTGCTTCATCCCAAACTTTAAAGGTATCTCCCGCCAAAATGGTGGAACGTCGCAAGCAAGGCCTTTTCTACTATTGATGCCTCAACTTTCTCTTCCTATGATTAAATCCCATTAGATGAGGTTTAATACCAAGAGGCGGCTCATCCAAGTGATCCTGTCGAAGATCCAGTTGTCGCACTAATGGAATCCGTGGAACCGATCATCTCACTTCATGCACTCTCAGTTATTTTTTCCCCACATACATTGAATATCAAGGGATACATTAAACATAGGTTGGTTGTGGTTTCATTGATAGTGGTATCACCCATAATTTTATTCATCGCAAGATCCCTAATGAGATCCATTTCTTTGTCTTCCATGTTTCTAATTTTCAAATCCTCATTGCTAATGGTGTTACTATGAAGTGTGGGGGGCACTGTGAGAATGTCAAACTCTAAATGGGTGATTACCATCTGAAAAACCACATGTTCTCTATTTCCATGGGTGGTTGTGATCTTGTATTAGGTGTGGAATGGCTTCACACTCTAGGGATGATCACAATGGATTATCAAGAATTATATATGAGATTCACCCAAGAATATCACCCATATACTCTTAGGGGTCTCCAAGAGATCTCTCCTGAAATCATCAGCTCTCACATGATGGAAAAACTCTTGAATAAATGCCACCATGGTGTGATTCCTCAATTTAATGCCATCCATGTCACTAAAAAAGCTTCTTAGGTAGTTTCTCCTAGACTGCAACTCATCTTGGACAAGTACCCCAATATATTTTAGATTCCTACAACCTGACCTCCTTCCAGGGGTGAGCATGATCATAACACCCCTCTCCTTCCGAGAAGTCAACCCCCCAATGTACATCCCTACATATATGCCTTTGCTCAGAAAAATGAAATAGAAAAGATGGTACAATAATTACTAGAGGCGGGGATAATTCTCCCTAGTACTAGCCCATATTCTTCACCAGTGGTGATGGTTTTAAAGCAAGAAGGTACTTGGCGCATATGCCCTGATTTTCGTGCCTTGAATAAATTGACCATCAAAGATAAATTTATCATTCCTTTCATTGATGATTTGTTGGATGAACTACAAGGTGCTTGTGTATTCACCAAATTAGACCTTCACTCCAGTTATCACCAAATACAAATGAAGGAGGAATATTTTTAGAACTCATGAGGGACATTATGAATTCCTGGTCATGCCTTTTGGCCTTTGCAATGCTCCATGCACCTTCCAAAGTCTCATGAATAAAATATTGAAACCTTACCTTCAGAAGTTTTTATTTGTTTTCTTTGATGACATCCTCATTTATAGCTGCACCTGGGATAGTCATGTTCTTCATGTGGACAAAGTCCTTCACTTGTTGCAAGAAAACCATTTTTTTTTCAAAAAGACAAAATGTTGATCTGGCACCAACGAAGTGGAATACTTGGGGAAAATTGTCTATAGAGATGGGGGTAAAAGTGGACCCAAAAAAGATACAAGATATGAAATAATGGCAACCAACGACCTTAAAGTTCCTAATGGGTTTTCTTGGTCTCATAGGCTATTATAGGAGATTTGTCAACCATTATGGAAAAATTTATAATCCCTTGAATGAAATCCTTAAGAATAATGAATTTCATTGGTCACTTGCTGCTGAGTAAGCCTTCATAGAGTTAAAGAGGGCCATGTGCACTGACCCTATCATAGCAGCTCTTGACTTCAATAAAACCTTTTTGGTGGAATCAGGTGCTTCAGGCATGGGTATAGGTGCAGTGCTCACCCAAGATGGTCAACCCTTGGCATTTACTAGACAAGCATTGAGTGGTTTCAATCTGGGCCGATCTACGTATGAAAAATAAATGATGGGAATTCTCCATGCGGTGCACACGTGGTAACCATATCTCTTGGGACGTCATTTTAAGATAAAAACAAATCACCATAGCCTAAAATATTTTTTGGAGCAACGACTATCATCCGAACAAAATAAGTGGTTGAAAACAATTTTGGGTTATCATTATGAAATCATATACAAAAAGGGAAAAGATAACATAGTAGCAGATGCATTGTCAATACAACGTGAGGAGGACGACTACCTCTTTGATTTATCCTTACCAGTCTCGGATTGGATTGAAGAATTGCAACAAGAGTGGCTAACACACTAGACTACCTCCAAATTAATTGAGCATATTTAGGATGACCCTAATCCTCCCACTGGATACACTTGGCAAGATAATATTCTCCGATATAAGGATCACCTAGTTATCTCACCCTCCTCAGCACTCAAGCCCATTCTCTTAAAAGGAGTTGCACTCCTTAGCTATAATGGGTCATTCGAGATCCCAAAAGACATATGCTCGTGCTCGTCATTATTTTTTGGGGGCAAGCATAAATAATGATATACTTCAATTTGTCACAGAATGTGAGGTGTGCCAACATAATAAAGGTGAGATGGTCAAGTCTCTAGGATTCCTACAACCCTTACCCATTCCATCTTCTCCGTGGACAAAAATCTCCATGGATTTTATAGTGGGAATTACTAAAGATGGGGACAATTATGTCATCATGGTGGTGGTTGATCGCCTCTCCAAGTATGCTCATTTTTGTCCCTTACCTCACCCTTTCACACCGACACTCATAGAAAAATTCTTCCTTGATCATATTTTCAAGATTCATGGCATGCCAACCTCTATTGTCTCTGATCATGACCCAAATTTCACCAGCACATTTTGGCAAGAGTTGTTTAAATTGTAGGGAACCCAACTGAACATGAGCACAACTTATCACCCCCAGTCTGACGACCAAACAGAAGTAGTCAACAAATGTTTGGAAAAATAATTGCACTATTTTTCTTCAGACAAACAACACCAGTGGGTGTAGTGGCTTCCCTTGGAAGAGTGGTGGTACAATACTTCCTATCATACAACCACTAAAATGACCCCATATGAAGCAGTGTATGGCTAAAGTCCATTGACAATCACTACCTATCTTCCTAGCACATTGAAGGTCCAATATATTGATACAATGTTGAAAGGTTGTACAACCACTCTAGCGGATCTGAAGGATAACCTCCACATGGCCCAAAATTGCATGAAGCAACAGGCATACCAACATCATTCATAAATGATTTTTCAAGAAGGTGATCAAGTGTTTCTCAAGCTCCAACCTTACAAGAAAACATCTCTCAAATTGCAGGGACGTCACAAATTGGAAACTAATTTTTATGGAACCTACCAGATCATCAAGCGTATTAATTTTGTGGCTTACAAATTGGCCCTTCCTTCTACTTCCAAAATCCATCCGATGTTCCATGTTTCCTGTCTGAAGAAAGTGGTGGGACAGAATTGTAGAGTCCAAACGATCCTGCCAGAATTGGATGATGAAGGTTCCATGTGGCTCCAACCAGAGGCAATCCTTAATAACCATGAACTTCAACTACGTAGCCACACTATCAAGGAAGTTTTGATCAAGTGGAAGGAAACAACACCATAAGAGGCGATCTGGGAACCCATGACCATACTTCAACATTTTCCTCACCTGCAACCTTGAGGACAAGGCTTCTTTTGAATGGGGAGGGAATTTTATGATCTTATCCTAAACCCTCTCCATGGGTCATTATTTAGTAGGATATGTTTTCTATTTAATAAAGGCCGACATTAGTTAATAAGGCCTAATAAATAAAGAAGAATAATTCAATGTAAGAAGACCTAATAGAAGCTTTCACTTATAGAAATATCTTCCTCTAGAAGTTTCCTTAGAAGGTAGAATTAGTAAAAATAAGAGTAGGAGGCATTGGATATTTTGTCTTGGATATTATTGTAGTAGATATTTTCTCTGTTGGAGGCTTCCCCCTCAAAGAGTCAAGTGAAAATTGCTATCATAATAAAGTTGCTCTTCTAGGTGATTATTTTGGTGTTATTATGCTGTTCTTCTGATATTTTTATGAATATATCATTATTATCCTATCATTTCTTAACTGAGGACTCAATTATACTAAGACTTTTCTAGATAACCTTGATGGGTATCACCGCCAAGTGGTACATTGATCAACCTAGAAACTAACATAGAACATTTTAATCCATTTCAAAGGTGTTTCTTACCTTCTTTTAGTTACTTGTCCACCATGATGTAGGGATAGAAATCCTTACCATTTTTTGAAAAACCATCGCCACCCATATCTTGGACCACATCCATGAGTGGTGTAGAAGACATGGACTATGCAAGGACAAGATTGATGATGTCTTCCTTATGGAATATTTCCTAAAATCCCCTCTCCCTCTCATTTCCAAGGATGTCACCATGACAATGCCTAGGAATGAGGAAGAGACCATCCATAAGGAAAAACAATACAATTTGATTTATGCTCGGTCTAGATGTGGAAACAATTTCACTTAGGGAAGACCACTCTTGTTGGACTGAGAAGCCTCCCATGGAGAATGAAAAGAGAGACGATGAATTAGGAGATCCCATCAAGTTTTTGTTCAAGGAAGTATTCAAGTGATAGAGGAATGAGATGATGGATAATTTCACCTAGATCCTTTCACAACTACCAACGACAATTTAGAAACATTCAACAAGCAACTATTTTGGAGGTGAAACACCCTTCAAGGTAAGATAGATGCAGATGATTTGGAGAAATAGTTAAATTTATTAGAGGGTTATTACTTTGTTTAAAATTTTCTGGACATCGAAAAGATCACCTTTTCACTCCTTAAGGCCCTTCCTCATGTCAAATATTGGTGGGAAGGTTATAGGGAGAGACATGACAAATGTGCGTCTATAACATTTAGGAAAAAACACACTTTCATGAATTTTGTTGATGCCCTCAGGGATGAATTATAACCTATTGGAAACTATAATGACTAGTACACGATAATGGAAACTTTGTGTTAGGAGAGAGACCAGATAGTGCTAGAGTACACCACTATATTCCATGCATTGTGCTCAAATATGGGTATAAGAGACTTCGAGTGACACTTGGTTTTTAAGTATAGCAGTGGCCTAGATAGGTACATTCAAACATCGATTGATTTCTTGGACATCTCATTATTGGGAAACATTTATTAATATGCCATCAAAATAGAGTAGGGAATTTAAGTAGAGGAATAATCAGGAGTTTTGGTTTGAAAATATGTTGCAATAGAAGCATGGTAAAGGTGGACCTAACTCACAAAACAAAGGATAGAGAAATGATAGCCAACCTCAAGACAATTGGTTCAAGATGTAGGCAAATAAGGGTAATGAGAAGTCAAAGAAAGACACCAGTAAATGGTGTGAGTTGCAAAAAATCCCTTGGCACAACACTAATGAATGTTGCTCGAAACAATAATTATTGGATGAGATGAAAGAAAAAGAATCAAACTCTAATTTCGAGCAAGATAAGGGAAATTGGATCATTGATGCAAAAACCAATGCTACCATCAAAACCATAAAGATCAAACTAGAAGAGCCATATGATCCTGAGGAGGAAGAGTTCCTCTTCCATTAATAGATGTGGCTAAATGGGGATCCACTACATTTTATTGTTGG